>JAJEJO010011058.1:0-32439 GCA_020662805.1 Glaucomys volans | reverse complement strand
TCTCTCTCTCTCTCTCTCTCTCTCTCTCTCTCTCTCTTTCTCTCTCGACTTCTCTTCTTTTACTCTCTCCTCTCCTCTTTAAATTTTTGTTGATTTTCAGCATGATTTACTACTTGACCAGTATTAATAATGTAAGTAGTTAGTTTCACTACTCGGGTACCAAGTCCATTTGAAGTTATTTTTGAGTTACAGTAGAAGTTCGTGTTATGGACTGATTTGAAAATTGATCTAATCTGACCCTGCTTTGTTCAGACACCTCAAGCTGGGTGAAATGGTCCCCCTTTCCTAATGAACTCACTCCCATAGAAGCTAACACCTCCCCCCTCCTCCCTTGCACCCTGACCACCACACTCGACTTAAGGAATATAAGCTTGCCCTACTGAACATGTGCTGAGTTTTTCTGAGAAAACTTTTTTTATGTAACGTGTGATTCTAACTGTCACCATCTTCTCCCCCTTTCTTTGTGGGCTTCCAGTTTTTAAGCAGCAGTCAGCATCTCATTGTGGTGTCAAAGACACCAGAACTCTTTCCTTTCTGCTTCCCTGGTATGGCCCAGAATATAACCTTTGTCTTTTAATTCAAATTGACTCAGGTATTTATTTGGGATTTTAGAATATTGCCTTAACATTTGGAGCCCCCAATGAGATATCCTCTGGAGTCCAGGTCATGGCTCTGAGATGCCCAGGACCCTTGTCCCACAAACACAGATAGGGGTGCTCTCCACTGTGGTTTTACTGTGATTCCTATCCTACATGGTGACTTATTTGAGCCCAGACACAAAGAGAAGACAGAGGAGAGTACGTGTGCTGGGAGGTACCTAATTTGTTCTCTCAACTTGGTTTGACTGTAAAGCCTAGAGGTGTCTCAATTAGATTGGAGCTAAATCCTCTGTGGCATTTCACCTTGAGTGAATGTAAAGTCAAGAGGTGTGCCAATTAATTTGACTGTAAAGCCTTAAGGGTCTCAACTAGTCTGCCTGAAGCCTTGTAGGCATTTCAGTAACTTGGTCCTCTGACATGGAGCCAGCTTGGCACAGACCCTCTGATAAAAAAGCCACGATGAGGGTCTGGAGCCTGGGATGGAGGAGGAGTGTCTGTTCTTCATGGAAAATTGCCTTTTGCTGATCATGTGTTTGCCTAGCTGTCTCTGAAGTTGCTACCTCATTGTTCCCTGTGGAGAAAACCTCCTTCTCTCCCTGACACATGGGACCTGTCAGCAACTCACCATCCCACTGTCTGATTAGATTTCTGTCTGTCAGTTTCCCCTTTCTCTGCCTTTGTTCCAACACTTGGCCCTACCACGGGAACTAAGCAATCTTGCTTGGCGTCTGACCCCTCTGGAATGTATGTTAACAAATTTGCATCAGGGTTCCATGTTGATTATGGAGTGCCTTTAACACCAGTAGGTCTCCAAACCTATTTGAATTAGATCACCAAGATTCAATGTGGGATGGCCAAATGGGGGTCCATGGACCACAATTTTCCAGAAGTTCTGAAATATGGTAGCTGGTAAGCCTGACCATCCTAACCAGTCCCCATATGGGGACCAATAGCTGGACTTAGTTTTGGACCCTCCAAAATAATTGTGAAAGTGCATTAAGGAGGCAACTCAGCCAAGATTCTGACCCTAAGGGTGACAAAGGTCCCCAAAGTTATCAAAAAAATTAAAAAGTTCTACATATAAGCTGTATTTAGTAAGAAAAAGGAAAATGATCCTAGGTAAGAAAGTCTTTATGTGTTAAAGTAATGGAAAACAACAAGAGAGTCTAATTAAATGATGAAAAAATTTTGTGTGTAACATAATTAATTATACAAAACTAACACAATCAGTTAAAGCTATACAATGTTTTTCGCTGACATCAAATATTAATTTACTGATATTAACTAAAGTTTAATCTATATGTTGAAATGATAAGGATTTCCTAAAACATTAATTTACTATTAACATTGTGCCTGTTAGGTTTTACTCTTTAGAACAGCTAGTCTTAAAAATTTGGGTTTGTACAATTCTGGTTAAAGAACAACTCTTATTTTAGAGTATTGTACTACATTGCAAAGTGTGAATTTTTCTTTAAAAATTAAGCTTGGTTAGTATAAAAATGTCAAAGAAATTTTGGTGCTATTATTCTTCTTTGTATATTAAATGTGTTCATATTTCTCAGGATTACTAGTCTTTAAAGTGAAAGTTTAAAAAAAGAGAAATTTATCAAGATGGTGTTCTCCAAACAAAAGTCATGATTAGAGACTTATAAGGATAACAAACTTTTTTTTTAAAAAAAATGTACTTTATTATTTAATATTCTGTAACCATGCCTAAACTTTATGTTACCTTTTACATTTGGATAAAAATGTAAATGTATTTCTAAAATATAATGAGAGTCTGAACAAATTAAAATTTAATAGTATAAAACTTGAAAACATTTTACAACTTTTCCAAACACAAAAAATTTAAAGGCTCTCTCAGTCTTTCTTTAATTCATAATTTAAGTGTAACGTTATGTTAGGCTAACTAACATTCATATACCTTCACTAAACAATATATGTAAACTTTATAAAATTATACTAAAAAAGAGACAAAATTCAACATCAACGCAACATCACTAATCCCTTCAATTTGTTTATGGAGAAGTCAAAAACAAATACAAAATACAAGTTGCCAAAGGGAGTTCTCATTCAAGATCCAGGGCCTTAAAATACCTATGGTTTTCTCTTCCTAAATAATAACCCTGGTAGCATCCCGATGTCCTCCCCACATAGGTATCGTAGTGGCCATTGCCTTCATGGTCTAAGAGGTGATAAGTTAACCTTGGGAAAATCCCTCACAGTGACAACCCCACACTTTGTAGAGACCATCCTAAGAGGTGCCACAGATAGATGGATGAATAACAGTCACATTATTCAATATCAGAGTGTTGCTTGACTACCCTCACCTCACCTCATTCCACAAGGACCCTTAACATGGACAGGCTGTTGTCAGAAGAGCGTCCACATAAGCCCCTCCATGACTGTGAGGATATGCTTACCAGGTGAGTTCAGGAAGGCCTGACTTGACTCACATCCCTTTGACTGAGGCTGAAGCCATCTTGTTCATGGATGGCATCAGACAAGTAACAAACAGGGCTTAGAAGAAAAGAGCCATTGTCACAGGGGAACAGAAGCATTTGGGCTCAAGCACTCTTAACAGTAGGCATGCTTTTGCTGCCCTACATGTGCATGGAGGCATTGATGAGGAGTGGGACTACTAACTGCTGAGGGAAAGTCCATAAAAATAAAGAGGAAATATTAGCACTACTGGAGGACATTTGGTTACCTGTGCAGGTGACTGTCATACACCACTGGTGTCACCAAAGAGGAGACTCTCCAGTCATCAGAGACAATAGTTTTCCTGATGGGACAGCTCAACGAGTGGTCCTGGACTCCAAACCAGAACCAGTCACCATGCTGCCTTTGGCTCCATATCCCAGGACCAGACTTCCTTCCCTCCCACAATGTTTAGCAGAAGAAAAAAAGGCTAAAGAAAATGGGAGAGAAATCAAAAGGCTTCCTGACTGCAGGCTAATGATAATCAGAGTTTTTGGAAAAAAAAATTATTTGATTCACATGCAACAAACCATTGGGGAAAGAAAAATTAACAAACTTTCTGTCTAAAAGAGACTGGTGCTAAGTGGCCAATGCTTTTACCCATTGCTCTTTTGCAAACCCAATACATCCCTTACAAGGGGTGTCTTTCTCCCATTAAAATCTTGTATGGGAGGCCACCTCCTTTGTTCTCCCAGGTGCCTCATGTTCATTTGTCTGAAGCCAGTCACCAGTCTCTTTTTAACTATCTTAAATCTCTCCAGTAGCTACAAGAAAAGACTTGTAAATTCCTTATTGAGAAATAACCCAGACAACCCATTAGTTTCCAACACTCCTTCCAGCCAGAAGACATCAAAGATGCCAAAAGAAAGGACTGAAACTCAGCAGGAGAGGATCTTACTCCATCATCATGACCACCCCAAAGCCTAAAAGTTGGATGGACTTATTGCATGGATTCATCATATCTGAATGAGGCTCGTCAAGACACCACCTACAGAGGTGTGGATCACTAACTGAAACCCCACAGAAACTCTAAAGATAAAACTTAAAAAAATGCTACTTTGTTTTTTTCTCTCTCTTTAACTGTGTCCTAAGTCCCAGGCTATCGAATTGAACTCCCTAGTTACAATTTTACCATGCCTTCTACCCACAGAAATCTAGTGCAAGTGGATGGATGGATTCCTAGAACAGGTCAGACAGACCGAGATGAGCCTTTGTTGACGGTATATTTGGATGATGCTCTTCCACAATTTAATGGCAATCTTTATACCCTGAGGTGGAACCTACCCAAAGAGCTTGCAGGGTGGCTCCTGCCACCTCCATGACCAGTATTAGAGAGTCTCCCCACATCCATTCTTCCATGTCATGGGATCTCCTACCATATTATATGCAGTTGTGAAGAGCTTCCATGATTAGAGCAAATCTACTCAGGTATGCTCTCCCTCTTTTAAATGCACCTTATTTGATTAAATCTCTAAAATACTTCATAGGGAAATTTTCCAAAATTCCTTTTTAAATAACCTGGGGAATTTGAAGATACCAGGACATTGGTGTTTGGGCCAATGATACACGATCTTGTCCACATACTGCTGTTGTTTATCACTTACCATAGTTACTGGATCTGTGTTCGATGTTTGGAACTAGATATTGCTTTGAGTATTCAGTTCCTCTATGATCAGTTAATTCCACATAAGGAGAGGTAAAGTCTAACCCTGCAGTTCTCACAGGAATGACAAGGTCTTCCCCAGTCTTCCTTGAACGTCATCTGCACTAGGCCCTAAAAACTCAGTGAACAAAAGAACTGCTTCTCACCTCCATGCACAGGCCCCTCAATGCCCTTAACATAGGCCTCAAGCTCAATGACAGTGTTCTATCACCTCTTAACCTCATGCCCATGTCTGCCTCCACACACTAAAGGCTTATCTTCCTTCAACAGGACCAGCTCATCTTCCTCCCAGCTCTGAAGAAGGCTGCTGGGCAGCCTGTGAATGTGGGGACAAGCGATGCAGTGGTCTCCCAGGCTTGCAACTCAGGCATCAGTCTTGGTGAATTCACCTACCGGTTCCCATCATAGACCAGCAGGCTCACAGCACCATTGCTGCTCTTTCAATTCCCTGTGGATTCAGCCTGATGGCACATGCTGATGTCTTCTTGAGAACCAGACACCTGCCTTCTTGGAGGCAGTGAGTTTTTCACCTCTTATACTTTCAAAGATGGGAGTGGGCTCTCCAGGATGACAGGTAGAGAGAATGGAGTCTGAGTCCTCAATGCATCCCTGCTGGATCCTGGAATAATAGGAGAGATGTGATAGACTGAATTCAAGCATTGGCAACTAATTTCATTGTTTTCAATTTATTAATGATTGCAGATTAGTTCATTTTTATGATTATATTTGTACCCTCCCCATTTTACAAAGAACATCATTTGCAAAACAAAGGGAACTCTTTAAGTTCCCTATATCACCACCCTCCCTGTGCCACAGTCTTTCCCTGGGCACAGGCCCTGATCATTCACCAGCATTCAGACTCATCTTGTCTGTTCTTTCAGAAGCTCCTGACTCACCTCTGCTCCTGTCCTCCATATGCCAGGCCAGGCTGCTGCAGCTGACAAGGCCATGAATGGGTTTGGCCTGAGCTGTGACTGAGGCAGTCATGATCCACAGTCCCCAGCTGCATCTTGTTCCCCTGAGTTCCCAGCATCTTCATCTAACACACTCAGAGAATCTGCTGTGCTGCTGCCCAGACTAACATCACATGTGGCAGCTTGGTCACCCCAGCAGGGAGTTTTTCTTTAGCGGCTGCAACACTGCATTAGGTTGATTTGTACCTTGGCAATAGTAATAAATTCCAGCATCTTCAGCATCCACCCTGATGATTTTCAGTGTGAAATCTGACCCTGACCACTGCCTCTGAACCTGTTTGAGACCCAAAGTACCAGTTTGAAACCCACATATTAGACCCCAAGGAGCCGAGCCTGGCTTCTGTACAACCCAGTGCAAATATGTGTTTCCATTACTATGTGCAGGGCTCTGAATGAACATGCAGGAGATGGAGGCTCACAATCCAGGAGTGACAGGCAAAAAGAGAATAGTCTGGGTCTGATCAAAATCCCCACTGGATCACTAAAAATAGAAGACACAAGGTTCTGTAGAAATGTTATGAGATATTTGTATTTGTTATATATTTTCATATAAATTGTGTTTGTGATTTTTATTTATATGGTCAAAATATCCAATTTTACAGATGACTCAAGTTTTCTAAGCCTTAAATGACTCTCAGAATTCAACTGCACCATTGCCCTCTTGTATGTGACAATCTTTATCAGATCCCTGGTCTTGCTCCTTCTGGATTCTTCCTCTCTCACACAGATCTGAATAGCACAGTTACATCTGGAGGACAGACCTGCTCATGCTCCTAGGAACAGAGCCCCATTGACAGAATGGGGGCTGCGGGGCTCACATTCTTTCCCATTCTCCCTCCTCATGCCCTCTGTCCTCACCAGGGATCCAGAGCATCAGCAGGCCCAGGAGCTGAGCAGGGAGCATCATCTTGAGAAGGTGAGCTGAGGAGTCCTTGTGAGTCAAGGCCAGGTTAGAGCTTAGATTTTTCTCAGCCTTTCAGGAATGTCCTCCCCAGGGAACAGCATGCAAATGCCCTGGTTGATGCTGGGGTGGAAAGTTTGAGGGAAGATGGGGCCTGCTGTGAGCCCAGAGGCCTCAAGTGCCTTCTGTATGTGGAGGACATACGGTAGAGAAACAGCACATGGTGCCTGTGTCATAGGCAGGAGGCCCCATTATGGAAGTTTGACCCTATGAGAAGTGAGAGTGCCCAGGAAGTGCCCCCGAAAACAACATAGACCCAAAGATACACAGGTTGCCAACAGGTCAGCCCCTGGGCACAGGGTGTCCTTCCTGCTGGCTCCCTCCCAGCTAGACATCTATTTTAAGGTTGTTCATTGGTTATTATCATTATTCTAATATCTTTCTCTCTTTATCTAAGAGGGGCTGGGTAGTGATTGGGATGCTATAAATTCCCAGCTCAGAGACACTGCTGCGTAGCTACACTCACAAACCAGTCAAATAACAGCAGCCTCACCACACATGCAAATTACCCAACTAGAGCTCCAGTAAATTTCAACATGAAGAACAGGGAATGCAAAACCCTAAATAAATAAAGAGAACTCAAGTAAGAACCCCTAGAGGGGAATCTCAGGTCTCACTCTTGGGCGTCTGCTTATGAAGGAAAAATAGAGAGAAGTCCCTAGAACTCAGAAAATAACTAAACATGAAACAAAACATGCGCAAAACAGGAAAACATAATCCATTCCAATGAAAACACAAATTCAAAACTTCTGAAAAGATGAGAAAATAAGCAAATTTATTTCACCCCCAAATTTACAATCCCTCATAGTGGAAATCAAAGATGTGGAAACAGTTAAAATTCTGCTTAAAATTATTAAGGCTAATTATTAAATGGTTCAATGAGATAAATAAGATTTAAGGAATTAATTAATGGAGGTGAAAAATATTTCTACAAACAATTCAAGATGATGACAAGAATCCAATCAGAGCTACTGGAAAAAAAGGTGCAATAAATCAAATTAAGAATCCATTTAAAGGTATCATCAATAATTTCAATTACATAAGAAACAAAACTTCAGGCATGTAAAGAAGGCTAAATGACCTTAACCACTCACTATGCATTAACGGCAAATAAAAGTCTACAATCAGAACATATAAGAATTCATGGACAACACCAAGAGATCCAACTTGAGAGTCATTGAATCAACATGGAAATGCAAACTACATGCATTAAGACAGTGTTCAGTGAAATAAAAGCAGAAAAAATTGTAACCTTAGAAATGACATGGATATATAAATACAGGATTCATATAGAACCTCACTTAAACAAAAACAGGTTAGAACCTCTCTAGGACACAACAAAACGAAAATTCCTAACAGAAATATTAATTTGACAAGACAGAAAGATCATACCCCATGTAGAGATTAAAACAATCTGGCATATTCTGACATCTCAAATGAGACTTCACAAGAATGGAGGTCTTGGAATGACAAAGCCACCCCTATATCAAGCCCTAGGAGAAAAGATTTGCTAATCAAATTTACTATAGTCAACAAAGGTATCTTTCACAATTCAAAAGAAAATAAAAACTTTCCGTGGTTAAGGATAAACAAATTAATTCCTAAGCACTAAGTCAGAATTAGGAAATATATTTAAGGTATATTATGCACAGAAAAACTAAAAACTAACTCCAAATCTAGGAAATTCTCTAGAAGAGCAGCGAAGTAAATGAAAATTAAAACTGGATTAAATGTACTAAACAAACCAAAATGGTAGAAAATAGTAAATCTCTATCCAAGATAACACAGAAATTTATAGAATGGACTAAAAAAATAAAATCCATCCATGAGCAAAGACAGCCACAGCCTGAAAGTGAAAGGATGAAAAATTGTTACATGAAAATGAATTCTGAAAACAAGCACTTGTAGCTATTTTCATATGTGACAAAACAGATATCAAGCAAAACATAATCAACAGAGGCAAACGAAGTCACTGTATACTGATAGAGCAGTTCAACAAGGAGACATAATGATGGTGAATATTTACGACTCCAATGTGGGTGTCCTACACTACAATAAAATACTTCTTGACGATAAATCCCTGGGATACCCC
This sequence comes from Glaucomys volans, assembly GCA_020662805.1. Lineage (NCBI taxonomy): Eukaryota > Metazoa > Chordata > Mammalia > Rodentia > Sciuridae > Glaucomys > Glaucomys volans. The sequence continues at coordinate 23,669 of JAJEJO010011058.1, read as the reverse complement.
AGTATGACAATACTGGGAGATTTCAGCACATCCCTTCACAAATAGATTATTCAGATATAACATACATAAAACAATTCCATCTGAATTAAGAGTACAAATAGAATGGACCTAATGTACAGCTACAAAATATTTCACCCCCCAAACAGATGAATTCACTTTAGTATGAGTAACTCATGGAACTTTTTTACAAAACAAACCAAATTTTAGGTATGATATAAGTCTTACCAAACACAAGAAAGGTATAATCTTGTGCATTTTAGAAGATTATAATGGTATGAAAGAAGAAATCATCAGCAAAATAAGTTATATAAACTAAATAAACAAATGACGATTAGATTCACAGTATTGTGTTATAAATGGATTATAGAAGAAATGATAGACGAAATCAAGAAGTTTTAGGAACAAATCTGAATAGAGATACAACATCAAATTCTCTGGGACACTATGAAGGTAGTACTAAGAGGAAGGTTTATAGCATTGTGTACTACATTGAAATAACAGAAAGATTCCTAATAAATTATCTAAAGCTACACGTCAAGGCTCTAGAAAAGAAAGAGCAAAGTGAATCAAAATGTGTAGAATACAGGAAATAATAAAGATCATAGCTAAAATTAATGAAATTGAGAATAAAAAAGCACAAAGAATCAATGACACAGAGTTGATTCTTTGATAAGATAAACAATATTGATCAAAAGAAAAGGCAGCACGAAGATGTCTGTGGTCAGGTGCTGGGTCCCTGCTGCTCTGTGTTCCAAGTAAGAAAATTAACCAAATCAGAAAAATAGGATGAGCAGTTCCTTCCTTGTGCCTCCTTGGAAAGCTGACTCTCAGATCTGACAGTATATGGATTCTCACAGCATCATTCAGTTCTCTACTTCTCACATTACAGAGAGGAACTTTCAATCTCTTTTAAAGAAGCTTAACACTGGGGATCTAGTCTTTGTCTATGATGAGGTTCTGAGAGCAGATTGATCTTTCTCAGACTAGAGCATCACAGACTGTGTCCCAGAGAAGTCACCATCATCTGCTGAGCTGCTCAGAACCTTATGCACATTGATGAGAAGAACTGAGTCACCTGCTTTTGGCAAAAGCCAGGAGTTTCCCGCATTCCTCAGGGACCTACTGCTGCTGGGCCCACGGGGCACCCCAGGCTCAGTGGTGGAGAGTTCAGGATGATTCCCTCCCAGCAGCTGAAGCCTTTGGATGCAGGTGTGCTGTGCACCTACTGTGCTCAATCATGTAGACCCCTGTGCATAAGGACCTGGCCCTTCCCAAAACCTGTGCAGAGAGGATGCTGAGTGAGGATAATTAGAGGCTTCCTGTCTGGGATGCAGCTGTGACAGAGACAGCATCGGTGGCATGATTTATAGGCTTCTCTGAGGACTGAGGCTAAAGTGTTGGTCTGCCCTTTCCTGAACCTACAGAAGCAAAATCACTGGTGAGAAAATCCTATTTGCTCCTGGCCCTTGGCTCAAACTCTCCTGGTGTAGGCACTCCAGACAAGTAATCGCTTCTGAGGTGTCACTGAATGGCCCCAGGACCCACCACTGCTCTGTTGGTCCTCACACAACAGTTTTTCTGATCCCACCTCTGTCATCACCACCTTTTAGTTGATTTTCTGTTGCTATGAAGAAAAAACCTGAATTAGGCAATTTATGAAGAAAGTAAATTTAGGTCTTCATACTTCTTGAGGCTGACAGTACACGGGCTTATTGCCAAAATTTGCACATTATGGGTTGGGGTTTTTTTGCTGCTTATTCATATGGAGGAGGCACCATATGGGCAAAACAACTTCATGTAAGGGGTTACAATGCCAGCAGCAGGCCAAGCATGACATCATGGGTACGTAAGGCTGTGCTTGCACTGGTGCTACAATGACATCATAGATTACATAAGACTTTGCAAGCCCTGTGCCTTCTGACTTACATAAGCCACCTTAGTCATTGCTTCTGGGGCAGCTGGCTGAGGAAAGCTCACTAACTCCATATTCTGTACAGGGATTCAGTTTCCAACACACAAAACTTTACAGGACACGTTGATAGCATGACAATGCAGCCTCCATCAGACTCTTCCTTGCATCTTTCTGGAACTTTTATTTCTTCCACACCCCTTAAGGATGACCCTGAGTCTTACTCAGAAACAAATGCCTAATGCTACTTCCCTGATGGCCCCACACTGATGCTCACTGTGGCCAGGCTCCTCTGGGTGAAGGTAATTTGCTCTTCTCAGTATCCCAGACACACACCTTCTTCCCAGTCTCATGGATGAACAATCAGGTGGCTTGTCTTCTCCATCTCCTCTCTTCTTCACTTGATCCTGTTCAATGATCATTCACTCTCATGCTGCACTCCTGTGGGAGGCTTGGGCTGTTCTCTGTCCAGGCAGAGACACAGAGCCCCCTGAAATCTGTTTCCTCCTTCTTATCTCATGAACAAATTTCACTAGATTCTCTGAGTTGTGCAACAAAACACCACTTTCCTCCATCTTTTCATTCCTTCTTTGACTTAGTTCAAGACCTCAGTCTCTCTTACCTGCACTACTGATTTTTGTCTAATTGTTTTCAACATCCATGAACATCAACCTATGCCAGTAGATTCAGGATTGGATGCTCCTGACATGTGTGAGACTTCTGCCTGGCTCTCCATCAGGAATCTGAGATTCTCTGCATGTGATTGGTCTGACATAAAGATCATCCACTGACAACTTGTTTCAGTGTAGGAGATGGCTTCTCTCAAAAGTGTTTTGCATGCCATGCTGGGGTGAAGGCAGAATTCCCAAAACCATGTGTACTCCAAACAGTACTGGAATTGTTGAAAGGAGACACACGTCAGCACTTCCATCTGAAATCAGAACTCTGAATTATGGAATACAGAATGAAAAAGTAGCATTTCCAAGGAGGGATCACTGCAAATTCAAAAGACCAAACAGATAAAGGATGCTTTCTCTCCCTTAGCCCAGGAAAACTAAATTAAAGATAAATTGAGGAGAGTAATGCAGCACACAGTGCTCTTCACTACAAGCAAATTGTGAACAGTAGAAAAGATGCTCTGCTATTACTGCATGCCCCTCACTTTTGATATAGCAGCAGAGCTGCAGGGATATGACAGATTGAAAGACCACTGCCCTCCACCCTAAGCCATTCAAATAATTGGATATAAAAGATCCTGTTTGACTCTATGGGTACAGGAATTACCAGTGCCAAATGGCTCCAACTTTAACTAGAGGCACTAGTGACCTGAACGCCAATATTCCCACCTGTCCTGGGGATCAGCAGTGCTCCAAGGGGAGGAATCTCAGTGCCCAGTGTAGCAGCAAGAGTGGAAATGTTGCGTGTTTGTGCACTGTCTCTCCTTCACAGTAAACTGAAAGCTCTGTAAGACCAGGTTTCTGCTGGCCCTCTTCCAAATGCCCTCTGCCTAGCGTATTCAGGATGCTATTATTTGTGTAGCTTTATCACTTTATATAGGAAAAAATGCAGAACTGCTCACCAGGTCTGGGAGCTGACATTATTTCTCCTTTCACCACTAGGAGGAGGAATGACACTTAGGGCCTGAATGACAGGGACTCCTTTGACCTTGAGATAGTATTTAGAAAGGCTTGACCTGCAGAGAGATGGCCAAGGGATTCATGGAGTGATGGGCAAATCTGAGGTCCTGCATGTGACCAGGGGATTGTCAGAGCTCTGGTTTGGATGTTCTGAGGTGACTGAGATGTCACAGGGTCTTCACATGTTCATTTAAATGCTAAAAGAGAATCTGAGAGGCAGATCATGTATATGTGCACTGCTCCCTCATTCTGCCAGGGGCAAAGATGCTTTCCAGGGAAGGGCACCAACTTTGCATACTAGCAGACACACATAATTTATGGCCTTGCATTGGTGACAGCTTTTTTGAAAGGACATTTGAAATAAGCCAGCTCCCAAATGTCAAATGATGAAAGTTTTCTTTTCTAGGAGGAAGATCAACCAAGGTAAGTTGAGGAGGGTAAAGAAAATAATGAAGGAGAGAAGAATTGAGTAAATGAAGGGAAATGGAGGGGAGGGATGAGGATGGGACAGGGGAAGAGAGTGGAATGAACCTGACCTGGCTCTGCTATGTACACATAGGAACATAGCACAGGGGATTTCAATATCAAGTACATCCAAACGATGCCAAGTAAAAAAAAAAAATGGATTGCAGAAAGATCAGTAAAGTAGAGGGGAGGGAACAGGGGTAGGGTAGGGGGAGGGGAAAGGAAGACCTTGGCCCAACTTTAAACAAATTATATTCCATGCTTTTATGATCATATTAACATAAATTCTATTGCCAAGTGTAGGTAGAAATAAGCAAGAAAACAAATAAATGCAATTTTATCTGAAATAAAGAAAAGAAATATTAGAAACAAATATATAAAATAACAACAATTTATAATTTGAATAGATTAAAAAAAAGAAAGAGAACAGTTGATATAAACATATTTAGTATTAGCATACTTACCTGAAATTTATTGATGAATGTAGTTTCCATGTGGTTTCTGGTCTTTCCTTGGTGTGGTCACCATCCATCCATACTGTTATTCTCGTCTCCCTTTCATTGTTCCTCAGGCCTCATCGCCCCTGAACATTCGCTGCCGTCCTCTCTGGTGCTGTGCAGGGGCTCTGGGAGGCCAAGACAGCTGTCAGAGCTCCGTTAACAGGCTTCCCGTTAACGGAAGTTATTTATACCTATAAAGTTATTTATAGGTATAGTTATTTATAGGTATTTATAGGTTATTTATAGGTATAAATAACTTTGGATTCATTTTGATGTGACTACAAAGGTATGGAATGCCATTTGCTCTGATTCAGTACCAGTATGCTTCCATACCCCTTTCTGTGTTAGTCAGGATTCTCCAGAGGAAGGGAACCAATGGGGTGTGTGTACGTGTGGAATTATTCATAGTGCTTCTGATGAATATGCATGCATTTTAGAAATCTACATACACATATGTGTGCTGTATTAAAAATGTTAGTTAAAATAAACTCCCAGTGAAGGAGCAGCATGGTTTTCATTCAAACATAAAATGGGTCCCTGTTACCTGAAAGGGACCCCACTGCCATCACAGATGTGGCGGTGCCTCTGTGCACAGCCTGGCTCTCACTCTCTGGGGTGCTCCCTCTGCTGTGGGCTGCCTGCTGAGCTCAGGGGCCCTGGACTTGCTGCACTGAGAGCAGAGCTGCCTTGTCTATTTCCATGACCCCTCTCCTCTCTCAAGTCACCACCCAGGGCAGTGTCCTAGGTCACAGCCTCTTGGTCTTCATCTGAACTTGGAGAAAACTGATGCTCAAGGGTCTTGTCTGATCCAGCCTCTTAGGCTTATCCTGATCCAGTCTTTAATTCCAGGACCATCCCTTTGTTTGTAGAAAGAGACTTATTTTTACTTAAATTTTTATATTTTCAAAATATCAGGTGTAGAGTCACTAGTCAGAGCTTTCGTGCTTATGAGCTGTGGTTATTCAGGTCAAAGGACAGGAAGAAGGCAGATTGTGGAGGTTCCCAAATTAAGAAACAGATTTAAACAGTTGGTGCCCTTGGAAATAAAGTGTCCTAGGTCTTTGGATGGTGATAGAAGTATGCTGAATATACTCGTGGAAAACTGGTGTTACCCCGGTGTTTGCAAAGGAAATCCTAGGATGCATCCTGATAAGAATGGCAGTGAAATACTTATAAAAATGGTTCACAAACTCTCAAGAAAGAATTGTGCATTTTTACAAATTTTGTGGAAAATTTCCACGTACAGAAAGATTCCTAGTACAGCACACAACACTCTATGTCACTTGGTCATCTGAGAGAAGGTTGACTTAAGAGCCCACCCTCTAGAACATTCTTTTTACATAACCCCTATCCAATTGTGAAATAAAAATTAGCACTAATGCATCACTGCGGGTCAATTTCAGACCCATTTCAGATTATAGGAGTTTCCCTGATTTTGTCCTTTATAATTAATTCATCCAGTCCTGAATCATGGTTTGCTTTGTGTGTTATAAATTTCTTCAGTTTGGAACAGTCCATCCATCTTGTCCTGAAATTCATGCTGTTACCACTTTCTGAGAGTATGCACTAGTTGTTTCATAGATGCCCCTCAGTTAGGATGCTTGTTTTCCCCTCGTGGCAGGATTTAGCCATAGTGTCTCCAGCAGGAATATCTAGAAATGATGTTCTTCTCCAACAGTTCCCTATGGGGTGGTGGCTGATTTGAATCTCTGTCATTACTGCTGATGTTCACATGGATTCCTGGGAGACTTCTCTCCTGTATGGTTACTCTTTGGTCATTTGAAATTAGCACGGTGCTAGGGGTGTACCTAAGTGACAGAGCATTTATCTGGCACAACTAAGGTCAAATTACAGCTTGTTTTTAATTAACATGAACTTATTGAAGTTTTCCTCAATCTTTATGAATATTCCATCCCTCAGCAAAGTGTCAGTATCAGTATGAAGTCATGGAACATCATTTCTTTAACTGGTTACTTTGTTATCATTATAAATTTTGATTCTCAACATGACCCAGATTTGGTCAGGGGGAGAATCAGTGCAGGTGGTTTCTCTTCACATTTGCCACCATCTCATCATTTTGGGAGCAACTCCTTTCCTGATTCAAGGTGTAGTCATTTCATATACAAATTCCTTTAGTGGCAAATAAATTTGGGCACTGTGAATCTTAATGAAACCATGTAAGTGAAAGAGAGTCTATTTCTATATAAATCAATCAATCCACCCATCGATGTACCATCAACAACTACTGTTCTCTTTATCTGAATGCACATTCCTATCTATCCTTATATATAACTCTGACTTCATTGTGATATATCTGATTCTAGTCAAAATCTTGTTTATTCTAGGGGTGTCCCTTTTCGTGTTTGAAATCTCTTCCTCCTAGAGTAAGGTTTGTGTCTCTGATTGTCTCTGGTACATTTCGTCCCTCACCAATATCTCTCTGATTAAAGGAATCCTTCTCTTGTCCTTGACCTGCCCTCCCAGTAGACAACCTCATCCCCAGTCATGAACATACCCTGGTCCTGCTCTTAATCTCATGCCAGGCCACAACCTACTCTGCAAACCTGTGCAGATGCTGTGTTGTTTGGCTTTTTGTCACTGTGACAAACACCTGAGAAAAGCAAACTTTGAGCAGGAATGAGTCATTGTGCCTCATGAATTCAGAGATTTTAATTCATAATCCGCTGGCTCCAAGATGGAAGCATCATGGCAGAAGGGCTTGGTGGAGGAATGCTGCTCAGCTCTTGGCATCCAGAAAGTAAAGAGGGAAGCAGGACATAGAGTGACATGGAGCTGACCTTTATGTGTGGAAGGGCCATGATTGATATTGGCTGCCCTAGACAAAAGAAGGGACAGAGCCTTCAGAATAGAGGAGGACAAGAGCTCAGCTGAGATGAGTGGACTGCATGGGCACATCACCAATATCCTTCCCTTCTTATAATCATTATCCCTGCACTTCCCTCTCTTGTTCTGTTTTTTCCTCTTACACGTCATTGCATTTCTGACTGGTAATACTGATAATTTACCATGCCAAGTCTTCCAGAAGGAGGGGATAGAGAAAGATTCTCCAGAATAAATATTGTGCAGAGGAACCAAAAGCAAGATATCTGTAAAATCTGTAGCACTTTTTGTGGTTGTGATAGAGATAATGACCTCCTTTTCATTGGAGAGTGAGCAGGAGTGTGTCCAGAGCGATGATGAGAGCAAGAAGTCACTATGCTCACAGGAAAGAGCGATGGTTCTGTCCTGTGTCTGCTGGGGCAACACATTCCCTCCAGGCAAAATCTGTGCTGCAGTGATCTAATCTGGGACACCTAGGGACAATGGACCAGGGCTGAGTGACTGAGAGGAGCAAGCCCTACTCCTGTGCGCAGTCAGCTCAGCCCTGCTGATGTGCATGTGCCCAGAGCACAGCACCCTGCTCTGAGGACTTCTTAATAGGCTGCTCACCCCCTGTGCAGGAGTCAGTCCCAGTCAGAATACAGCATGGACATGAGGGTTCCTGCTCAGCTCCTGGGCCTGCTGCTGTTCTGACTCCCAGGGAAGGATGGACAACTGGGGGATTTGCTAGATCAATATGATCAGTGCTGCCTGGTTCTTCAGGGAAATCCTCTTATAACACAATTAATTGTGTGCATATTCTTTTCCAAATGTCCAATGTCATGAGCCAGATGTGACATCACAATGATGCAGTCACCAACATCCCTATCTAAATCTCAAGGAGAAAGAGGCACAATCATTGTCGGGCCAGTCAGGGCATTACCAATTACTTAAACTGGTACCAGCAGAAACCAGGGCAAGTTCCTATGCTCCTGTTCTATTGTGCATCCAGTTTGCTATCTGGGGTCCCCTCAAGGTTCCGTGGCAGTCAATCTGGGTCAGATTATTCTCTCAGCATCAGCAGCCTGCAGCCTGATGATGTTGCCACTTATTACTCTCAGCAAGGTTAGAGTCGATCTCCCACAGTGATGCAGGCCATGACATAAACCTCCCAGGGAAGCAGTAGTGTGAGGCTGGGTTGCCCCAGCTGCTCCTCCTGCTGCCTCCACTTGCTGAGGGCACTTCTCAGAGGCAGCCATACTTTCAGTGTCACTGAGAAGTTTCGTGAGACTCAGAGAAGATCTTCTGCACCATGTCTCTTTGTCTCTGTCAACCTCAGCACTCAACCATCAGATCATACCCTCATGACTTGATGTCTCTGAAGGTGTGCATGACCTGCTCAGTGCAGTATTGCTCCACCAACCAAAGAATGACAGGAAATAGGAGGCAAATCAGAAGAAGCACCATAATGAGTTCCTACACTATGGGGTGCAGGACTCTGGTGCTTGGTGATCTCAGACAAACTGTGAGGTGGAACATAACCAGTTGTTCAGAGACAGATCAATGCATAGATGGTCAGCTTTTGTGACAAAGGCAATACTGCAACATTGTGACAGTATTGCCTTTGTCACAAAAGACAACACTGTGACAAAGACAACACCTCATTACAAGATAGTTTCTCCATCAACCTCATGTGAAAATGGACATCTAGTACATAAAGTGTGCTCAGCAGCAACAATCATCACAGAGTGAAAGTTGAAACAAACTACCAGACACCTTCTGAAGAAAGACCACGACACCAAACCACCAACAACATTGAGCACAGCATTACAAATGATCCAGAACCCTCTTTTGTGGCTGGGAATGTGAAATGGTACCTGAGTTGGAGGACTTCCCTAACCATGCATGTACCCTCTCATCCAGGCCATTTACTCAGAGAACATAGAGATGCACCCAGATCCCCATGTGCAGTGACATCACAGCATTATTTGTGATAAATGCTCACTGAAACAGCTAAGTGCCAATCAAGAGTAGAATGGATAAATAAAACCAGGAACGTATATGGAATGAAATACTATGCACCAATGAAAACATTCACTCCACTTAAGGACAATGAAAAAGTATGCAAGAGCAAAGAGGCATAGAAGGTCTTTACCCAGGATCCAATATTTATGAGCCTCAAATACTGGTAAAATTTTGATAATTGTTAAAGTCAGCTTAATAGCAGCATTGTACCAGTTTAAGTAATTGGTAATACCCTGACTGGCCTGGCAAGTGATTGTGAGTCTTTCTCCTTGAGATTTAGACAGGGATGTTGGTGACTGGACCATTGTGATGTCACATCTGGCACCTGACATTGGACACATAAAAGGAAAATACACACAATTAATTGTGTTATAAGAGGATTTCCCTGCATGAGGAGAAGAGCAGTCACTTACAAGTTTTTCTTGGACGGGGGTTTTCTTAGCATTTTGCATATATTATTTTCTTTCTTCCTCCCTCTGTATTTCTTCTGATCAATTTCTGATAGCCATGTGGAAGTTTCCTAGGATGCTACGGGACTCCTTTTCTCTTCAAAACTATCTTTGTCTTTATGTTCTAATAATTTCTTTATAACCTATCATAGTGTGACCTTCTTATTTAATTATTTCATTTTAAGTGTTCTATTTAGTTGCACATGACAGTAGAATGCATTTATACATTTTGACCAATCAGTCACAAATAGAGAACAATCTCTAATTTTACTGATTATACATATTGCAGGATCACATTGGTCATGCAGTCATACATGTACATGAGGTAATAATATCTGTTTCACTCTACTATCGTTGTTAGGCTGGTTTTATCTGGGAACTTGCAGCTTAGTTATCCTGACTGTCCATATTTGTCCCAATATCTGGGAAAGTTTCAGCCCTTATTACCTCACACAGGCTGAAAAGTCTCTGTCCTGCTGTGTTTGCACCATGTGGAGCACATGGCCTGTAGCTGTGCTGTAGGAAATAAACCCCAGAAGGTGAGGGACTTATTGAATGCTATTTTTACCCATGAAAGATAGCTTTTTCTTAAAAGAAAAAAAAAGCACAGTTTAACAAGTCAAACTGTGCAAGACACAAAATAGAACAACTCTGTATTTTGCCAGAAAACTCAGATCAGCTAACCTCTATAAGGTTCTAATATGTGTACCATGTTTCAGTGTGTGTGTTCACCCATTGAAGACTATTGCTTCATGAAGCCAATGGAAATTGTAGTTTTCCAATTCTTTGTTGAACGTCTTACTCTTCCTCTGCATGCACTGTGTATTACTGTGTGAAATGTAGCCCCAACCCGCAGTTCAAACCATTAGCCTTTTACTGTCTTCCCTGTTTCTCCAAGCGAAGAATCAGCAGTGGCTTCCTGGGTGGTTCCCTCTCAAGGTGTGTCTTCAGGTGTTGTGGGATGTGAGCCTCAGGTGCAGCCATGGAGAGACTTCTCTGTTGGATCTCAGGGGCCTCCATACATTGGCCAGTTGATGCTGCCATTGTCAAGGGTCTGGGGTTCTCACTGTCCTCACCAGGTGTCTTTTGACATCCTCTGGAGCAGTTCTGCTCCCAGAGTGGTCAGCAGTCAGGAGTCTTAGTGTCCTGGGCTCTGTGGTCACACACTGCCACTTTCTGTCACTGAATGGAAACAGGCCAGCCCTGTCCAGTGTGGAGGGAGAGTGTTGAACAGCTGGAGTGGACTCAGGATGCACAGCACTGGGGCCTCTTGGAGGCTGAGACTCTCCTCGTGCCTGAGCATCCTCTCAGCATTCTTTCCCCCATGATTCTGCAGGACGAGGTTTCAATTGTGCGTTGTCAGGCATTTTAAAATTTGATGCTACACATCCCATGCTGCTCTGAGTTTTGAGTACACAGTCAATTAAATATCAAAGACCTTCGAATAAGAAAGGAAAGTTGTGTCGATCTTTCCTTGTTTTACCAACCTCTGTGCATTGGAGGAGACCTTCCTCTGCTGCCACGTGCCGTTGCCTGGAAAAGTCATGTGGGCAATTTCCGTCCTGTGCAAAGACCCATGATGCGTTCTCCAGGTTTTGTTGGAAAAGTTTTCTACATTTCCTTTCAAACATCATATTTCTGGCTACAGAATTTTAGGTGGAAAATCATTATTTATTGTTTTCAAGACATTGTTTCTGCTCCTCTCCCTCCCCTGCCTCCTTTTCTCCCTCCCTATATTTCTTCCTCCCTCTCTCCCTTCTTCTCCCTCCTCTCTTCTTTACAGCATGTTTTATTATTTGACCACTATTAATAATGTAAGGTTCATGATTCAGATATTGAGTTTTTTCAAGTAATTTATCAGTAATTAATGAAGCTCTTGTTATGGGCTGATTTGAAAATTAAGCAAGTTGACCCCATTTTGTTCAGAAATCTCACCTGTGTAAATGGCATCCCTTACCTTACGAGCCCACTGCCACAGAAACTAACACCTCCCCCTACCCCCTTGCACCCTGATCACCTTGTCCCTGACTTATGGGCTGTAAGCTTGCCCTGCTGGACATGTGCTGAGGTTTTCTGAGAAAACATGTTTTTCATGATTTGTGGTTGTAACTGCCCCCCTCCCCCTTTCATTTTGGTTTTCCAGTATTTAAGCAGCAGTAGACCCCCATTGGTGTATCAAGGACTCCACAACTCTTTGCTCTCTGCTTCCCTGTCCCTTGCCAGTATATATCCTTTGTCTTTTACTTCAAAAGGACCTTTAGTTTTATTTGGGATATTGGAAAAGTGCCTTAATATGTGGAGAGCCCAGAGAGTAACCTCCAGTCTCTAGGCTGTGGCTCTGAGCTGCCCATGACCCGTGCCCCACAAACAGAGAGGTGTGACCTCCCATGTGGTTTTGCTGTGGTGTGTATCCTACATGGTGACTGATTCGAGCCCAGGCATGAAGAGGAGACAGAGGACAGCATGTGTGCTGGGAGGTACCTTATTTGTTCTCTTTGTTTTGTTGGAATGTGAAGCCTAGATGTGTCTCAAATAAGTTGATGATATATCCTCTGTGGTGTTTCAACTCAAGTGAATGTAAACTCAAAGGTATCTAAACTTGGTTGATTTTAAAGCCTTGTAGGGGCTTCAATAAGTTGATTATCTGACAAGGTCCCAGCTTGGCACAGGTCCTCTGACAAACAGACAGTGATGATAATCTGGAGACTGGGATGGGAGAAGAGAGTGTCTCTGTTTGGTATAACGTTGTCTTTTCTTGATTGTGTGTTTGTCTAGTTGTCTCTGAAATTGTTCCCTCATTGTTGCCCCAGTGAGAAAACCTTCTTATATCCCTGAGAGTGGAACCTGTCAGTGTCTTGCCTTCTCACTTTCTGATTAGATTTTTGTTTGCTTTTCTTTCTCCCTGCTTGCCTTTGTTCTAACCCTTAGCCCAACCATGGGATCTAACCAGTCTCACGTGGCATCTGACCCCTCTGGAATGTATGTTAAAAGTTCTCATCATGGTTCCATGTTGATTATGGGTTGCCTTTAACTCCTGGAGGCCTCTAAACTCTATGTGAGTTAGAATAACCCACATCAAATGTGGGATGACCAAATGCGGGATATGTGGACACCCGAACTTTCCAGAATTTTTTAAATATGGCAGCCTGTAGGCCTGGTTATCCTGACCAGTTCTCATATGGGGACCAATGGTTAAATTTATTTTTGGACCCTCCAAAATGTTTGCCATAGTGCATTAAGGAGGCAACTCAGTCAGCCAAGATGCTGACCTTAAGGGTAATGAAGGTTTCCAAAATTATCAAAAATAAATAAACAGAAGTTCTAAATATAAAACATATTTAGTAAAAGAAGGGAAAGCATTCCTAGGTAAGACAGTTTTCATGTGGTAAAGTAATGGTAAAAAAACAAGAGGGTCTAATTAAGTGATATAAACATTTTGTGTGTAACAAAGCTAATTATATATAAGTAACACAATAAGTTAAAAACATTAAAAGTTTTTCATAAGGTCAAATATTAATGTACTGATATAAATCAAAGTTTAATCTGTATGTTGAAATGATAAGGATTTCTTAAAACATTAATTTACTCTTAATATTGTATCTGTTAAGTTTTGTGCTCTGGAACATCTAGTCTTAAAAATTAGGGTTTCTACAACTGTTTAAACAACAATTCTTATTTTAGAGTATTGTACTATTTTAAAAAGTCTAAATTTTTGTTTCAAAACTAAGCTTGGATAGTATAAAAGCACCAATGTAATTGTGGTGCTATTATTCTTCTTTGTATATTAAATGTGTTAATATTTCCCAGGAATACAAATCTTTAAGTGAAGAGTTAAAAAATATTTTATCTGGTGTTCTCCAAACTAAATTTGTCTGTAATGGTGATTATAGACTTATAAGGATAACAAGTTTTATTAAAAATGTACTTTATTATTTAATGTGCTGTAATTCTACCTAAACTTTATGCTACCTTTCACATGGGGATAAAATATAAATATATTTCTAAAAGATAATAAGAGCCTGATCAATTTAAAGTTTAATATTAAAAAACATGAAAATATTTGCCATTTTTCCACACACAAAAAAATTTAATGGCTCCCTCAGGCTTTCTTTAATTCATATTTTAAATCTAAAGTTATGTTAGGTTAACTAACATTCATATAGATTCAGGAAATAATATATGTAAATTTTATAAACTGATATCTAAAAAAGAGAGAAAATTCAGTCTCAAAGAAAGATCAGTAAGCTCTCGATTTGTTTATGGAAAAAGAGCAAACAAACAAACTTAAAAAATCCAGAACACAATGTTGCTCAGGTATTTCTCATCTAAGGTCCAGGACCTTAAAATGTCTGTTTTTTTCTATTCCAAAATAATAAAGCCAGTAGCATCCAGACAGCCTTCCCACTTAGGTCTCCTAGTGGTCACTGCCTTTATGGTCTAAGAGGCAATAAGTTAACCTTAGTACAATTGCTAAGAGTGACAACCCCACACTTCCTAGAGACCCTCCTAAACGATGCATTAGATAGATGGATGACTAAAAGACACATTATTCAATATCAGAGCGTTGTTTGGCTACCCTCAACTCACCTTCATCCCCACATGGGCCCTCACCATGACCTGTCTGATGCCAGAAGAGCACCCATGCAAGCCCCTCTGTGACTATGAGGATATGCTTCATCAGCTGAGCCCAGGAAGGCCTGATTGACCGACATTCCGTTGACAGAGGTTAAAGCTGTCCAGTTCACAGATGGCAGCAGTCAAGTCACAAACAGGGCTTAGAAGAAAAGAGCCATTGTCACTGGGGAAACAGAAGTCATTTGGGTTCAAGCACTCCCAACGTTAGGCATGCTTTTTCTACCCTACATGTGCATGGAGCCATTGATGGTGAGTGGGGACTTCTAACTGCTAAGGGAAAGTTCATAAAAATAAAGAGGAAATATTAGCACTACTGGAGGAGTTTTGGCTACCTGTGCAGGTGGCTGTCATACACCACTGGCGTCATCAATAAAGAGACTCTCCAGTCATCAGAGACAATAATTTTGCCTAGGGACAGCTCAAAGATTGGCCCTGTACTGCATAGCAGAACCAGCCACCATGCTGCCTTTCTTCCACATCCCCAAACATGCTTGCTTTCCCTTCCACACAATTTACCAGAAGAAGAAGAAAAGATTAAAGAAATGTGGGAGAGAAATCAGAAGGCTGGTAAAACTTGTCTGACTCCAGACTTTTGATACCCCAAGCCTTGTGGGGAGGGGGGAAAGCATTAATATTGGATTTCCATTCAACAGCCCATTTGGGAAAGAGAAAAAAATTGACTGACTTTCTATCTAAAAGAGACTGGTCCTAGGTGACCAATGCTTTCACCCATGGCTCTTTTGGGGGCCCAATGCACCCCTTACAAGGGAAGTCTTTCTCCCTTTAAAATCATGTATGGGAGGTCACCCACTTTGCTGTGCCAGGTATCCGATGTTGGTTTGGCTGAAGTCAGCCAACAATCTCTTGTTAACTACAGTAAGTCTCTCCAGAAGATACAAGAAAAGACTAGTAAATTCCTTCTTGGGAACCAACAAGGATCCACTGGTTTCCAATACTCTTGCCAGTAAGGAGACCTCAAAGGACTCCAAACTGAAGGACTGACACTCAGCTGGAGAGGAACTTACTCCATCATCTTGATCACTCTGATGGCCATGATGGTGGACAGACTCACTGTATTGGTTCATCATATCCAAATGAGGAGTTCATCAAAGCACTCCCTATGGAGGAATGGATCACTCAGGGATACCCATTCTTACTCTAAAGATAAAACTTAAAAAATGTTAATTATGTTTTTTCTCTTGCTTGGACTGTGTCCTAAGGCCCAGGCTATTGAACTCCCTAGATACAATTTTACCATGTCTTCTCCCCAGGGGATTCTAGCTCAAGTGGATGGATGGATTCCTAGACCAGGTCAGACAGACCTAGATGAGCCTTTGTTGACTGTGTATTTGGATGATGCTGATCCCTGATTTAAGGGCAATCCTCATACTCTGAGGTGGAAGCTGCCCAAGTAGCTTGCAGTGTGCCTTCTGCCACCTCCAAGATCTCTGTTTGAGAGTCTTCCCACATTCGATCTCCAACTCATGAGATCTCCTTCCTCTCTTTATGCAGATGTGAAGGACATGCAGATGAAAGGAAGTGTCTCCCTCTTTTAAAGGCACCTTATTTGATTACATCTCTAAAATCCATCATAGAAAATTCTTCCAAAATTCCTGTTGACATAATCTGGGGAAGGTGGTGATACTAGGACATTGGTTTGGGAGTCAATGTTTTGGATCTTGTCCAAGTCCTACTGCTGTTTATCACTTACCATACTGACTGGATCTCTGTTGGATATTTGGAAGCGTGTATTGTTTGTAGGACAATAAGGTGAGGATAAAGGACTAACTGTGCAGTTGGCACAGAAATTACAATGACTTCCCCTGTCTTCCTTGAGCGTCAGCTGCACCAGGCACTAAATACTCATTGAGCACATGAACTGCTTCTCTCCTCCACTCACAGGTGCTCCCTGCCATTAGTATAGGCCCCAAGCTCACTGGCAGCGCTGGATGGCCTCCTAGCCTCAGACCTGTGTCTGCCTCCACAGAAGGATTCATTGTCTTCCATCAACAGGACTAGCCCATTCTCCTTCCTGCCATAAACAAGGCTGCTGGGCAGCCTGGGAATGAGGGAACAAGCCATGCAATGCCTTCCCAGGCTGACCTCCCAGGCATCAGTCTTGGTGAATTCATCTGTGTAATCACACCGTAGACCTGCATGCTCACAGTCCATTGGTGCTATTTCAGATCCCTGTGGATTCATCCTGATGCCACATGCTGATGTCTTCTTGGAAAACAGACACCTGCCTTCTTGGAGGCAGTGAGTTTTTCACCTCTCATACTTCTGAAGAAGGGAATGTGCTCTCCATCATGGTAGGTAGAGAGACTTGAGTCTGCATCTTCCTACACCCCTGATTGATCCTGCAATAATAAGAGAGAAGTGACAGATTGTGCTCACGACTTTGCAGGGAATTTCATGATTATCCATTTATTAATGACTTTAGGATAAGTCATTGATGTGATTAGGTTTGTACCCCCCTATCACAAAGAATACCATTTGCAAGCACAAAGGGACCTGTAGAGGTTTGCTACACCATCACTCTCCCTGCTCCAGAGTCCTGCCCAGGGCACAGATCCTGCTCCTTCTAGAGTGTTGACGCTCATCTTGTCTGTGTATTCAGAAGGTGGCTGGAGCACCTCAGTTCCAGTCCTCTGTATGCCAGGCCAGGCTGCTGCAGCTGACAGGGCCATGAATGGGTTTGGCCTGAGCTGTGGTTGAGGCAGTCATGGTCCACAGCCCTCAGCTGCACTGTGTTCCCCTGAGTCTCCAGCATCTTCCTCTCACACACTCAGAATCTGCTGTGCTGCTGCCAGACCAGCAGCACATGTGGCAGCTGGGCCACACTAGCTGGGAGACTTTTGTTGGGGGTGGCACCACTGCGGGAATATTTTCTTTATTTTGGAAACAGTAATGCACTCCAGCATCCTCAGCCTCCACCCTGCTGATTTTCAGTGTGAAATCTGTCCCTGACCCACTGCAACTGAACCTGTCTGGGACCAGAGTGAACTGGTTGGAAACCTGATATATTAGGCCCCTTGGAGACTGTCCTGGCTTGTGCACAACCCAGTGCAAATAGGTGTATTATATTGGTGTTTCCATTACTGTGTAGGCGGCTCTGACTGGACCTTCAGGAGATGGAGGCTGTGCAGGGGTGACATGCAGGGAGAATGTAGTCTGGGTCAGCACAATGTCCCCACTGGATCGTGAAACAATGACAGAGAAATAAAGTGTTACATAGAAACCCTATGAGACATTTTGCATTTTTCCTCTTTTTTTTCTTCTTCAGGCTAAATTATTTTTGATAATTTGGTTTATATGCCAAATCCTTCCCTTTCAGAAAAGTATGCATATTGTGTAATTTACAAAGGACTCTTATGTATTCACCCATAGTGTCTCTCTCTTTCTATTAACAATCTTCTGGAATCTTCTTCCCTTATACAATCTCAACCTCACCTACCTCATCCTGGAGAACAGACCTGCTCATCTCTCATGTGGACAGAGCACACATTGGCAAAATGGGGGTCACTGCACTCGCCTCCCTGCCCCCTCCCCTTCCTCATCCCCTCTGTCCTCACCAGGGATCCAGAGCATCAGCAGCCCCAGGAGCTGAGCAGGGAGCCTCATTTTGAGAAGGTGAGCTGAGGAGTCCTGGTGAGTCAAGGTCAGGTTTGATCTGAGCTTTTATCTTAGCCTTGAAGGGAGGTCCTCCCCAGGGAGCAGCAAGGAAAATGTCCAGGTGGGTGTTGGGGTGTAAAGAGTGAGGGAGTGTAGGGACATCAAAAGTCTTGGGACATTTGGAGGAAATATAGCAGAGAAGGAACCTGTGCTGTCTGTGGCTTGGACAGGAGACTTCATCATGGAAGCCTATCGTGTGGGAGGTTATGGGGAGCAGGACCTGCCACACTAACACAGCGCAAACCCAAGAGGAGGGGTGTTGCCTGCAATTCTGGCTCAGAAACGGAAACATCTATCCTATCTTTCTACCAGTTAAGGAGAGAAGGTGAGAAATCTCACATCACAAGTATTGATCGTTGCATTTAGTTCCAGCCTCAGCATGGAGTAGGGCTATTTTCATGGCTTCTGCTTTTTGTTGTTCCCTGGAGAAATACAAGAATGTCAGGAACTATGTGTAGATGCCATCTTTCCCTGGCCTAATGAATGAAATAAGACCACAAGGATCAACAAAAACTGGTGGGAAGAAACCGGTGTTTCACTGGAGATCCAGTATCCCTGCCCAAGCCCAGAGGAGAAGGGACATGTCTGCCTGAGGACTGAGTGTGAAATTCCTGGGAGATGGGTCTATAAACCGGTGGACATTCTGTCCTAGTGATCTCAGTGTGTGTGACACTCAGGGTCATCCAAACACTTCCCAAGAGAAGAACCCCTTGAGGACACTGGACAGAGTGGAGAAGGGAGGATTCTGTTAGTTCTTTCACACTTAGGTGTGTTAGGTACCAGAGATTGAACTCAGGGGTATTCAACCACTGAGCCACATCCTTAGCCTTTATTGTAGTTTCTTTAGATATTAGGTCTTACCAAGTTGCTTAGGGCTTCACTGTATCTGAGTCTGGCTTTGAACTCATGATCCTCCTGCCTCAGTCTTCCAGGACTCTGGGATTAAAGGTGTGGACTAAAGAGCCCAGTTAGTTCATTCTCACTAAGTATCCAGAAATTCTTCCTCCCTCTGCTGCTCGTGTCAGAGACACTGGACAGACAGTAGTTGGTTTTAAAGTAGATTCCTGTTGCTAGAACAGGACTGAGTTATCTTTCTCCAAGTATCAGGGTGATTCCATCTGCCCTGAGGTCTTGGTCCAAGAGGGGCCTTGCTCCAAGAGGGGTCTTTTGGAAGAGGTGGTGGGTCAGTGCACAAGGACATTATTTTCAGCCTTGGTCCTCCAAAGTTGGAGACACTGAACTTGGGTTGCTTTTAGTCAAGAAGGCTGAATTTTTCTTTCAGACAACCCAGGTCATCTGACATACCCTCTCCACAGTGTGAACCTTGGTTTGTGACCCTGACCAGCTAAGGCCCCTTCATGGCTGCTCTAGTACCAATAAACATTTGTGGCTGTCCTCCTGTCCTGAGTGTGCAACCTCCCTCCAAACAGTTCTGTTTGCATGGTGGCATTCTGGATCCTGGAGGCACAGTTGTCCATCTGCCCTTTCTGAATGAGCAGAGATAAATGGAATGAAAAAATGGGTTGGAGCTCATTATGGAGGAAGAAAACAAAAACGTAGAGTTTGACAGGGTCCAGAGGGCAGGACAACATGAGAGGAAGGGGGTAGAGGAGAATTGCTAATGTTTCTGTCATTTCCCTGCAAAAATAGGAACTTCATTCTCTCCTGGAACTGTGTGGTCTCCTGTTGCATGACTGAGAACTCACAGATGTGAACATGATTGCAAGAATTTATTTTAATGTTTATACCTGAGAAAAATGATTTCACCATTTGGTGTCTATGGGATAAAAAAAATGTGAATCACATTGATTAATCAAAAAAAATTAAAACATATTAGATATCCAATAATATTTCTGGATTAATGAAAAAAATTCATGGTAAATTAAATAACATATATTGGATAGGAAATACCTCTGGGTGGCAATAATATTTAGTTCATACATGTGTTTTGTTCTCTCAGTTTCATGTCCTAGCCCATCATGTCATTTTATAATTTGTTTTTTCAATATGCTTTCACATTTCCAAATCTCACATCTGCCAGAACTCTGCACTGTATTTTTTCTGTTGTTTTCATTCACACTCAATCGATCCTTCTGATTTTGGATGCAGGAAGCCATGGCTCTATGATCTTCCAGAAACTTGTGTGAGAACTGGAAAGGGCCAAGCTGGCCATTCCTCCTCAGAGTGCTCCACATGGCTTCTCAGCAGTGGGGCTGTAACTGAGGCAGGTTGGTGGGCCCTTTCCCTCTCCAACGTGCACTTTGACGTAGCACCCTTTGCAGGGTGGGTGGCAGCCCCGTTGCACGGGAATTCATGCTTCTCCCTCTCCATCTCCCAGTTTACTCAGAGCCTGCTGCAGTCCTGGTAGGCCTGGGAGGATGGTGTGAAGTGCCCTGGTTCACATTTAGTCCAGCTGAGACCCTGATCCCTGGTTGGAAGGGGGTCCTGCAAGACTCCCCAGGAGTGGTGTCTGGGCTGCCTTCTGACTGTGGCTGCAGAGCCAGGTCCTGTAGATCTGCTGTGGGCAGTGCTGCTCAGAGCCTCAGGGCCTAGATGCCTGCGGCTCAGGCCTGTCCAGGTCATGGGCACTGTTTCCTCCGGGGCCATGTTGATGACCAGCCTCTGGGTTCCACTCCTGTGTCTGCAGGAGACAAGGTCACCATTATCAGCAAGTCCAGCCAGAGTCTCTTATCCAACCAGAAGGATGTCTTGGCTTGGCACCAGCAGAAACCAGGACAGGCTTCCAGGCTGCTCCTCTCCTGGGCATCCACCCAGGCTGCTGGGATCCAATGGAAGTGCAAGGGTAGTTGGTCAGGGACTGATTCCGCTCTACCCACCAGCAGGCTCCAGGCTGAAGACATGGCGAGTGGTCCTGTCAGCAGCAGCACAGTGTTCCTTCCACAGAGCTTCAGTGAAAGAAGCAAACTTTTTTCCAGGCTGCATGTCAGGGTGTCTTCGCTGACCTGACTGCTTCCTCCTCACACAGCCCTGAGCTTTCCTGCCTCCTCTCTCCTGACAGATCACAAGTTTTGATTTATTCCTTGAAGGGCTTGCTGGAACCAGGAGGAAAGAAGAAACTTGGATTTTTTCTGAGAATTTATTTATTTGTGTAACTCTTGGGAGTCCTCAAGCACAAGTGCTGGGAGTTCTCCTGGAGGCAGTCAAGAACTTTCCAGTCACAGGGATCTGCAGGTTTCCATGGACAGATCACATGACTGAACCAAACTTTAGTCTTCACATTCACAAAAGAATCTAGTGACTTTCACATGCTGAGGATTAATTGTCCCCTCTATCTCTTCCAGTCTAGAACATATTCATTTCTTTTTCTTGTCATCTTGTCTCCTTCATGACATGTAATCTACTTCCACCCAGATCCTTGTAGTATCAGACAAGTCACCCTGCAGTTCAAACACCCTCAAACAGATGAACTCTCTCTTTCTCTCTCTCTCTCTCTCTCTCTCTCTCTCTCTCTCTCACTCTCTCTCTGTCTCCCCCTCTCTTTCTCCTTTCCCTTGCCATTCCTCCCTCTTTTATCTTCCTTCCTCAGGCCCTGCTGTCAGATGAGATGTTCTGGTGAAGTTCACTCTAAGTGGTTCTCTACTCTGCCTCTTCCTGTCTTCCTCTTCTCTATTTTGTGTCAGGTGTTCTTATAGTTTACTTTTTATTTCCACAGTTTATTACAAAATTGTATAAAATAAATTCCTGTGAATGGGTTGAAATTCTACTCCAGGTCAAATATTATGATTCTTTGTGAGATTATTGCCCAGGGCACAAGACCTGCTCTTCTGCAGTGTTCATACTCATCCTGTCTGCTCATTCACAAGGTGCCTAGACCTCCTTTGCTCCTGTCCTCCATATTCCAGGCCAGGTTGCTGAGGCTGACAGGACCATTTATGGGTTTGTCTTAAGCTGTGACCAAGGCAATCATTGTCCACATCCCTCAGCTGTACCCTGTTCCCTGAGTTCCCAGCATTTTTCTCCCACACTCAGAGAATCTGCTGTGCTGCTGCCCAGACCAGCAGCATATGTGGCAGCCAGGCCACCTGAGGAGGGAGGTTTTTGTCCAGGGCTACACCACTGTGGGAGGATAATGTGCACTTTGACAATAGTAATACACTCCAGCATCTTCAATGTCCACCCTGCTGATTTTCAGTGCAAAATCTGTCCCTGACCCACTGCCACTGAACCTACCTGAGATCCATTGTACCAGTCGGAAACCCAATACATTAGACCCCGTAGAGATTGTCCTGGCTTGTGTACAACCCAGTGCAAATATGTGTTTCCATTATTGTGTAGGAGGCTCTGACTGGAGATGCAGGAAATGGAGAATGGTTGTCCAGGAGTGACGGGCAGGAAGAGAGGAGTCTGCATCAGTACTTCCACCCCATTGGATCCTAAGAACGTCACAAAAGCAAGGGCGTGTAGAAGCACTATGAGACATATTTGTAATTTAAAAAATATTTCCAGACAAATAATGTCTGAGATTTTTATTTATGTGGCCAAAATATTCAATTTTTAAGAGGCTTCAAGTTTTCTAAGCCATAAATGACTCTTGAGAATGTATGTACACCAACGCCCTCTTTGGTCTGACAATCTTTATCAGAGCCCTGGTCTTGCTCCTTCTGGAATCTTCCTCTCCAACACAGATATGAACAGTGCAAGTACTGAGTCCTCCTGGAGGACAGATCTGCTTATTTCTCACATGGACAGGGCACACATGGACAGAATGGGGGATCCAGGGCTCACATTCCTCCCCTTAATACTTCCTCATCCCCTCTGTCCTCACCAAGGATTGAGAGCATTGGCAGCCCCAGGAGCTGAACAAGGAGCCTCATTTTCAGAAGTTGAGGTGAGGAGTCCTGATGAGTGGAGGCCAGGTTAAGGCTGAGCTGTTATCTCAGCCCTGCAGGAAGGTTCTCCCTACAGAGCAGAATGAAAATACTCTGGTGGGTAGTGGAGTGGAAAGATTGAGGGAGGAAGGGGCCTGCATTTTGAGCCCAGGGACATCAAATGTCATCTGTATTTGGAGAAAATCCAGTAGAGGAACAGCACAGGTTCCCTGTGGCATGGATAGCAGGCCATATTATGGAAGGCTGGCCCTGTAAGAAGTGAGGGTGTCAAGGGCGTGCCCCTCAAAACAACACAGACCCAAGGATATATAGGTTGGCAGCATGTGAGCCTCTGGGAATGGAGTGTCCACCCTGTTGACTCCTTTCCAGCTAAGGATAGAAGGTGACAACCACCACCTCACATGTATTGATGTTGAATTTTCTACCAGAAGCAGCATGGAATTGAGCTATTTCAAAATCTTCTGGTGTCTGCTTGTAAATGGAAAATGCAAGAATGTTAGGGACAGTGATAGATGTTGTCTTTTCCTGGTTTAGTGAATGAAATAAGAGCACAAGTGTCAAAAGAAGCTGGTGGGAAAGAAACCTGTGTTTCAGCTGGAGACACAGCAGCCCTGCCCAAACCCATAGGAGAAGGGATGTGTCCAACTGAGTCAGTGAGTGTCAAATTGCTAGGAGACATCTACGAACTGCTGGACATCCTGCAC
>JAJEJO010011027.1:0-12715 GCA_020662805.1 Glaucomys volans | reverse complement strand
CACTTTACAGAGGAAGATCTACAAGCAATCAACAGATTTATGAAAAAGTGTTCAACATCCCTTGTTATAAGAGAAATGCAAATCAAAACCACCTTAAGATTTCATCTTACCCCAATTAGAATGTCTTTTATTAAGAATACAGGCAACAACAGGTGTTGGTGAGGATGTGGGGAAAAGGGTACACTCATACATTGCTGGTGGGAGTGCAAGATGGTGTAGCCACTCTGGAGAGCAGTGTGGAGATTCCTTAGAAAACTTGGAATGGATCCACCATTTGACCCAGCTATCCCACTCCTTGGCCTATACCCAAAGGACTTAAAATCAGATTACTACAGTGATGCAGCCACATCAATGTTCATAGCTGCTCAATTCACAATAGCTAGATTATGGAATCAACCTAGATGCCCTTCAGTAGATGAATGGATAAAGAAACTGTGGTATATATACACAATGGAATAT
This sequence comes from Glaucomys volans, assembly GCA_020662805.1. Taxonomy (NCBI): domain Eukaryota; kingdom Metazoa; phylum Chordata; class Mammalia; order Rodentia; family Sciuridae; genus Glaucomys; species Glaucomys volans. Next base: position 12,256 of record JAJEJO010011027.1, on the reverse strand, counting down.
TACTCAGCCATAAAGAAGAATAAAATTATGGCATTTGTAGGTAAATGGATGATGTTGGAGACTGTTATGCTAAGTGAGATCAGCCAATCCCAAAAATCCAAAGGCCGAATGGTCTCGCTGATAAATGAATGATGATGCATAATGCAGGGGGGAAGGGTGGCAAGAATGGAGGAAGGATAGATAGCATAGGGGGAAAGGGAGGGGGGGGGGGGGGGGGGGAGTAAAAATAATAACAGAAAGTGTGACAGATACCATTGCCCTGTGTACATGTATGAATGCACAGATGGTGTGACTCTACTTTGTGTAAAGCAGTGAAACAATAGTGAAACAATAGCTGTACTTCATTTGTGTTCAATGAATCAATAAGTAAACAAACAAACAAACAAAAAACCCCTATATATATATATATATATATATATATATATATTTAGTAAAATAAATAAATAAAGCACCTCACATATTGTGGGCCCTCAATAAATGTCAGATTTTACTTAAACAACATGTATGAAAAATGGTGGAATGAGATAGACATCATTACCCTATGTACATGTATGATTACATGAATGGTATGAATCTACATCATGCACAACCATAGGGAAAAAAATGTACCCCATTTGTGTACGATGAATCAAAATGCAGTGTGTAAAAATAAAAAATAATTTAAAACTTAATAAATAAATGAAATGTCCATCCATTGGAGAATGGATAAATAAAAACTAAAAAAAAAAAATTTATGGCATTTGTAGGTAAATGGATGATGTTGGAGACTGTTATGCTAAGTGAGATCAGCCAATCCCAAAAATCCAAAGGCCGAATGGTCTCTCTGATAAATGAATGATGATGCATAATGTGGGGGGGGGGTGGCAAGAATGGAGGAAGGATAGATAGCATAGAGGGAAGGTAGGGGTGGGGTCGGGGTGGGGGGGTAAGAATATTAACAGAATGTGTGACAGACATCATTGCCCTGTGTACATGTATGAATGCACAGATGGTGTGATTCTACTTTGTGTACAACCAGAGAAACAATAGCTGTACTCCATTTGTGCTCAATGAATCAATAAGCAAATAAAAAAAAATACAAAAAAAAAGAATGTGCTACATTCTTCACAAATGCAAGTCTCGGGAATATTTGAATAAGTAATACCACTCATACACAAAATGTGGGCTGATAAGAGACACAAAACACCCACATAGGACCTTCATGTCATGAACTTTTTCAAGCAATAGTCATGTGTCCATGTTTGTTTTTTTAACAGCACATCTTCAGTGCTCCTAGAAAAAATATAATACATGAGGGAAACCATTAGTTTTAGAGTCGTAGCATAATGAAAAACATTTCATTCTTTAAGCACTGTGAGTTGTTAAATGACTACTACTCCATCTTTTACTGCCCCTTCTTTCCCCACACCCCACGTATACCCCAATTTCATAATAAAATCCAAGAGTTTGAAACTGGAAAAATAAATCGATAGAGTCAGTAGTATTTTTCTTTTTCTTTTCACATATACATGATATTAGAGTGTATTATAACATGTTATACATTCATGGAGTATAACTTATTCTGATTAGGATACCATTCTTGTGGTTATACATGATGTGCAGTTTCACGGTCATGTGTTCGTATAAGAACATAGGAAATTCATGTCTTATTCATTCTATGGTCTTTACTATTCCCATCCCCCAACATTCCCCTTGTTCCCCTTTGTCAAATTCAATGAAAGTCTATTCCACCCCTCCATTGTGTGTTAGCATCCACATATCACAGAGAATAATTCGTCTTTGGTTTTTTGGAATTGGTTTATTTCACTTTACATGATAGTCTCCAGTTCCATCCGTTTACTGGCAAAAACCATATTTTCATTCTTCTTTATATGTCAGTAATATTCCATTGTGTATACATTCCATATTTTCTTTATCTATTCATCTGTTGAAGGGTATGTACTTTGGTTGCATAGCTTGGCTATTTTGAATTGAGCTGCTATAAACATTGATGTGGCTGTGTCACTGTAGTATGCTGATTTTAAGACCTTTGGGTATAAACTGAGGAGTGGGAAAACTAGGTCAAATGGTGATTCCATTCCAAGTTTTCTGAGGCATCTCCATACTGCTTTCGAGAGTGGTTGCACCAATTTGCAGTCCCACCTGCAATTGTATGAGTGTACCTTTTCCCCCACATCCTCACCAACGTTTATTGTTACTTTATTTATTTATTTATTTACTGTATTTTTGATAATTGTCATTCTGACTAGAGTGAGATAGACTCTCAGTACATTTCTCTAATTGCAAGATATATTGAACATTTTTTCATGTATTTGTTGACCAATAGCATTTCTTCCTCTGTGAAGTGCCTGTTCAGTTCCTTTTCTCATTTATTGATTGGGTTTTTTGTTTTTTTGAACTTAAGTTTCTTGAGTTATTTGTATATCCTGGAGATTAATGCTGTAGGTGAGGTGCAGGGGGCAAAATTTTCTCCCATTCTGTAATCTCTCTCTTCATACTTTTGATTGTTTCCTTTGCTGTGAAGACACTTTTTAGTTTGATTCCATCCATTTGCTGATTTTTTATTTTACTTCTTGTGCTTTAGGAGTTTTGTTGAGGAAGTTGGTTCCTAAGCTGACATAATGGAGAGTTGGGGCCTGTATTTTCTTCTAGTAGGCACCCGGTCTTTGATCTAACACCTAGGTCTTTGATCCACATTGAGTTGAGTTTTGTGCAGAGTGAGAGATAGGGATTCTATTTCATTTTGCTGCATATGGATTTCCAGTTTTCCCAGCACCATTTGTTGAAGAGGCTATCTTTTCTCCATGCATGTTTTTGGCACCTTTGTCTAGTATGAGAAAACTGCATATATGTGGATTTGTTTCTGTGTCTTCTAATCTGTTCCATTTATCTTCATGTCTGTTTTGGTGCCAATGTCATAATACTGTTTTTGTTACTATAGTTCTGTAGTATAATGTAAGGTCTGGTACTGTGATGCCGCCTGCTTCATTTTTCTCACTAAAAATTGCTTTGGTTTTTCTGGGCCTCTTGTTTTTCCCCAAAAATTCATAATCGATTTTTCTATTTCTATGAAGAATGTCATTGGCATTTTAATGGGGATTGCATTCAATCGGTTCAGCGCCTTTTTTAGTATGGCCATTTTGACAATATTCATTCTGCCTATCCAAGAACACTGGGGGTCTTTCCATGTTCTAAGGTCTTCTTCAATTTCTTTCTTTTTTCATTTTTCCCTGGATTTAATTTTATCACTTATGAAATGAAATTATTAGAGTTTTCATATCCCATTCAACTCTAATTTATCTAGGTTCACAAAAAGGAACTATATATGAGTCTATATCAGAATAAATCTTTTCACTTTGGCATCAATAAAGCTGGAGTAGAATGATCAGAGGCTTGAAACACATATTATTTACATGGATTAAAATAGATGATATGTTCCCAGAAACCATAATTATCTAAACAAATATGTTTTCTAAAATAAGTTAGAGATGACAACTCAATTTTCTACTGTAGCCTATAGAACAACAATACTGTTTCTTCCTTACATCACTTTCTAAACCGTGTTCTCAGCACTTAGGGTGTTCCATGCCTTGCATGAGAATGTTCTCCTGAAAAAGTACTATTGTTATACTATGAAAACAGAAGAGAGAAACAAGTCTTTCTTATAATCAACTGTACAGTATCAGATCTGCTTGGCTTTGGCTTATCCCTTACTCTGTCCTGGATAACACAGCACTCCCTGTTGCTTCATTTGGTGTAGCTCCCTGAGGGACATGGCTGGAGCCCTCTTGTTTTGATGTGGAGGTGGCTGAGTAGCAAACATCAAGTCAACTTGAAAGCACATCATATTTCAATGCAGATCAAGATAGTATACACATTTCAATTATTGTGACTATCAGAAACACAGCTTTATAATTAATAGAAATGATTTTTATATTGATTGTATTGGTTCCATATGTGTCTAAACATGTCACATGTTAGTTTTTTATTCATTTTCTTTCTTTAGTGTTCTATAGTTTTCATTATAAAAGTCTTTCACCTGTTTTGTTTGATTGATACTAATATTTTTTTAAAGGCCCAATGAGACAGGTCTATGAGAGAGTCATTTCATGTTGAAGGACACAATTATACATGAAAGGATGATAAAAGATATTCCAAAGATAAGGAAATGAACTGTGAATAGGAGTAGCAATATTTATAGTGGAGATAAAGAGAAACCAGTAAAACAATACCAAAGATCAATGGAACTAAAAGTTACTTTTCAAAAAATAAACAAAATTGACAAAACTTTAGCTTGACTAAGGGAAAAAAGAAATAAGATTCAAATAAGATCAGAAATGGAAAAGGAAGTCAGGAGAGGTGGCACATGCTTTTAATCCCATTGGCTTGAGAGAATGAGGCAAGAGGATCATGATTTCAAAGCCAGTCTCAGCAACTTATCAAGGCTCTAAGCAACTCAATGAGACCTTGTGTTTAAATAAAATGCAAAAAAGGGCTGGGGATGTGGGTCAGTGGTTAAGTGTCTATGTTCCCAGAAACCATAATTATCCCCATCCACTCCCAAAGAAAAAGAAATGAAAAAGGAGACATTAAAATTGATGCCATGGTTTCAGGAGAAAATGGTGAAATAGAGGAGGTTGCTTTCGAAGCTGCTCCATGGAATGAGACCAGGAAAGTATATAAACAGCTTCTCAGTGAGGTGGATGAGAAAAGGGATTTTACTGGATTTAATACTGGACTCTCAGAACAACTTTATTTTTCTTTTTCATATTTTTATTGGTGTAAAATTGAAGTACAATAAAGTACAATAAAATCCACATATTTGAAGTGTGCAATTTGATTAGTTTCAACATGTTTGGGCACATATGGAATCAATACAATCAATATAAAAATCATTTCTATTATTTTTTAAAATGTGAAATCATGCAGACTTTGTTTCCTGCATGATTCATTACATTGGAAATCAATCACCCCACCCCCCAAATCACAACTCTTTCAAAATTAAATGGCACACTTATGAATATCTTACAGGTCAAAGAAGAAAGCACAAGAAAAGTAAATAAAATGTGCTTTGAACTAAGTAATAAAAAGCTTAAAGTATCAGAATCTCTGGGATGAAACAGGACTCAGATAAACCTTTATAACTTAGAGTACTTTTATCAGAAAGAAGCTAGATTAACAATCAAATTATTTTGAAATTAGGTAGTTGGAAGGAAAAATAAGAGTAGGAACAGAAATATATTAAATAAAAAAGAAATAATATAGCTACAAGTTGATAAAAATCAAACAAGTCAAGAAGAAAAGCAAGAACACGAAAATTAATATCAATGGAAAGGGAGCTATCAAAACAACCCTACAGATGTTAAAAATATATTAAGGCAATATTACAACTGTATGCCAACATATGTGATAGCTTACACAATATGTTCTATATTAGAGAAGGATTCATGTGATACTGAGAAGAAAGTGTATTCAGTCATTGATAGATGAAATATTCTATATATGTCTGTTAAATCTAAATTATCAATTGTGTTTGCTAGTTCTATAGCTTCTTTTTTTCTCTTTTTATTTATTTTTGTTTTTCTTATTCATTTAATTTTGATCCATTGAACACAAATGGAGTACAGCTATTGTTTCTCTGGTTGTACTCAAAGTGGAGTCACACCATCTGTGCATTCATACATGTGCACAGGGTAATGATGCCTGTCTCATTCTGTTATGATTCTTGTTATTATTCTGTTATTATTTTTGTTATTATTCTATAGCTTCTTTATTTAGCTTTTGTTTGGAGGATCTATCCAGTGGTGAAATTTGTGTGTTAAAATTACCCATTATTGTGTATATTTGTGTATATGTGTATTGTGGCCTATTTGATTCTTGAAATTGAGAAGGGTTTGATGTACATTGAATTGATGCTCCATTGTTTGGGGCATAAATATTTATGACTGTTATGTCTTATTCATGTATAATTCCCTTAAGCAGTATAAAATGGATTTCTCTCTCTTCTGATTAACTTTGACTTGAAGTCCAATTTAACTAATATGAGGATGGAAACCCCTTCTTGTTTATGAGATCCATGTGAATGGTTTGGTTTTTTGCCTATTCTTTCACCTGTGGATGCCTTTATCTATGAAGTGAGTCTCTCGAAGACAGCATATTTCTGGGTCTTGTTTTTTAATCCAATCTGTTTGTCTATGTCTTTGGATTGATGACTTTAAGTCACTTACATTCAATGTTGAGGAATGATTTTTATTCCCTGACATTTTAATTTATTTCTGGTTTTTACTTTCAATTAGTTTCTCTTTGATGGACTATTCTTCTAATATAGTTCCTCCCTTTGCGGGTTTTCACTTTTATTTTTCATTTCTTCTTCATGAAATATTTTATTGAATATGTTTTATACTGCAGGCTTTCTACTTGTGAATTCTTTTAACTTTTGTTTATCATGGAAGTTTTTTATTTCATCATCAATTCTGAAGCTTAATTTTGCTGGGTACAGTATTCTTGGCTGGCATCAGTTTTCTTTCAGAGCTTTGTATACATTATTCCAAGACCTCCTAGTTCTGAGTGTCTGGGTTGAGAAATCAGCTAAGATTTAGATTGGTTTCTCTCTAAATATAATCTGACATTTTTCCCTGGCAGCCTTTAGGATTCTATCCTTATTCTGTATGTTAGATATTTTTATAATAATGTGCCTTTTTGTAGATTGCCATGCCCACTGCTATTCCCCTCAGTGTTTGACATGGTTCCACTGGGAATAATGAAGATTCTTGCATGGCCTAATCTTCTGGGAAATGTGGATGAGGCATGCTTCTTCTGGCTCTTGTGTTGTTTTTCTGTTATCAATGTTGTAATATTTGTGTGTCTACATTTACAAATTTCCAAGAATAATCAGACATTAAATGAATTAGAACATTAAAACAACACTGTCCAACCCTTAACTAAGTTTCATATGGATTTGTTATGGTATGGTATAATGACAAATGATAAAAGATTACAAAACTTGCCCTTTTTACAGAGATTAGCAAGGCAAGGGCCTTTGTGATGTCACATGTGCCTGTGTGTGGTTAAACTGTCTGGCACCTATTATTAACCTAATTATTAACCACATAGTGCAAGCTTATATATTGTTCATAGAAATGGCTTCTGCATATGATGTTTCTAGTAACATAGAAAGTAGAACTAGTTAAAGATTATATAAAAGATTACTTAAGACTATTATGAGAGCTGATAATATTTAGTCTACTAATACATCTTGCTTATTGCCTTATAACTTACATCAGTTTCCTTTTGTGTAACCTCACGACATGGAACTCAAGCTAGAAATTAATACATAAAATGTTGTGTGGAAAAAATTAAGTTAGAACTTAGCATCAGATCTCTGAGTCTGTTACTTTGTTCTCCACCTCACCAACTCCATCCTTCTCACCAGAGGACCCTGCGAACCCTGTTATGGCTGGACCCTTGCAGTAGGTTTGTTGTGATTTTGTATATTTGGGGTCCTGAAAGCCTCCTGCATTTGATCTTCCTTTTCATTCTTTTGTGGAAATTTTCTGATACGATTTCATTGAAAACATGTGCATTACTTTCATTTGCATCTCTGAGTCTTCATCTATCCCAATAAATTTTAATTTTTTTTCAGGTTATTCCATGTTTCTTGGAAGTTCTGTTCATGATCTCTCAACATTTTTCTTGATGATAAACTTTGTTTTCAAGATCATATTTTGTCTTCATTGCTTGAAACTATGTCTTCCAAGTGATTTAGTCTGTTGGTGATGTTTTCCATTGAATTCTTAATTTTGTTTATTGATTACATCATTGTGAGAATTTCCTACTTGCTTTTTTAAAAGATTCTCTATCTCTTTATTGAAGTGATCTTTTACTTCCTGTATTTTATTTCTGCTTTCACTCCCTACATGGCAGATCAGTTGACAATGTAAATTCTAAATTCCTTCTCTAACATCTCTTCCACCATGGTGTCATAAGATTCTGTTATTGAAGTATCTTGGTTTATTTGGAGTGATTTGTTCCCTTGATTTTTCATGTTATTTGTGTGTTTATCCATCTAATTGCATGGGTCTCAGGTAGTAGAGACTTTACATTGTGGACTTGTACTGTTCCTCAAGATTTCCAGTACCTCACAGCTTAGGGAGAGACAAATAATAACAATATCCACTGCAAACAATATATAACATTAAACAAAATAGTTCCTACTATGACATCTACAATGCTAGTTGTCACAATAAGCAGAAATGGTATGATCTGTTATTGCCCACAGTAAAACAGTTCAGTTTTCAAAAGGGTTTATAATTTTTAATGGTCAAGTGTGAGAGAACAGAAGTGATGTAGGATATCAATGATTATAAGGAAGGAGGAGAGAAGAAAGAAGAAATAAATTAAAGGAAGAGTGAAAGAGAAAAGAGTAGAGATTCACTGTTAGCAGAACAAAAGAGAGAAAGAGAATAAAGGGAAATAGATGAGTGAGAAAATATACATATATAAAAAAATAAGGAACTGGGATTGTGGCTGTAGGAGTAAAGTGGTTGCCTAGCATGTGTGAGGCACTGGGTTTGATCCTCAGCACCACCTAAAATAAATAAAGGTATTGTGTTCATCCAGAACTAAAAACAAATATTAAAAAAGACAAAATGCAAAAAAAAAGAAATACATGAAACAAATATCCTAGTCCTCATAATATCAATTCATGAAAAATAATTAGCTTCAAACATACTAAAAATGAGAAAAAAACAAATATGAATATGCATGAATGTCCATGAATTATTAAGGTCACAATCAAACAGAAAAGAAAAATAGAAAACAAAAAAAAACCTTGATAAAAGTTAAAAGAGGTCTCCTGGAGAGAGCTCCCGCCTGCAGTGGCTGGAGTCCCCAGCCCAAAGGGGATCTTAGGCCCTTTGGTGCCATTTTAGAGCTTCCCCTGGAAAGAGTGTCTGCCTGCGGTTGCCTGAATCCCCAGAGCAGAGCTCTGGTCTTCCGGCGACATTTTATGATGTCGCCTGGAGAGAGCTCCCTCCTGCAGTGGCCTGAATCCCCAACCACAGCAGGGATCTTAGGCCCTTTGGTGCCATTTTAGTGTCCCCAGGAGAGAGCAACCACTTGCAACTGCCTGACCCACCAGTGCAGAGTTAAGGCCAGCCTGGGCTATCAAGCCCAGTGACTCCATCACTGAGCACAGTTCGCCCCCACCCCAACATGGTCTAGTGCCTGTGCTGCATCTGACTGTCTATCAACACCAGGCCACCTCTTCCCAGAAGCATTGATTATTCCCAACCTGGAGGTAGTGGGACAGCACCCTTCTTGGGTCACTGCTTGATCAAGTACCTCTCAAATATCAGGCCATTGAAAACTAAGAGGTTTGAAATGTACACTATATTTTTATCACAGAATGTTTTTAAATTAATTGTAATACTATGATTATTCCTAATATACCCACTAAATTCCTATCTTTTTCTTTTATTAATATGTTTATCACTCTATCTCCCTCTTATATATCCATTTCCTTGGAGAATTTCTTTTTTCTCACGCTAACAACCCATTTCTTTTAATTCCACTTCCACTATTCATGTGACATAGTATATCTATAGACTCACTTCTTATCTCATTAGTGTTTTATCCTATACCCCTCCTCATTCTCCCTGTCCAACATTAGGAATTGCAGTCCTTATTGCAAACTTACTGGTTATGCTCTCGATAATAATTTGAACTCATCTCTGTTTATTAAGATGACACTGTTAATATCTTAATAGGGACTATTTAGATTAAGAATGCATATTGTTTATGTGGTGTGCTGCTAATATTGATCTCTCAATTCAAGGGGAGGTATTGAAAATAGGCAGGAACCCTATAAGTCTTTAAGAGGAAACTGCAATACCTAGGATTCACATTACTAGAGGGGAAGATAGACTAGCAACATGAGAAAACATGGGAAGAAAACGTCCTAAACAAACCCAGATACTATACCAAAAGAACCCAATAACAACATGGCAGAAGCAGTGTCAGAAAGGGAGTTGTACATAATTAAAATGATCTGAGAAGCAAATGAGGAGAAAAAAGAGCAAATGCAGGCAATGCTAAAAGAGCAACTGCAGGAAGCAAAAGATCATTTCAATAAAGAGATAGAGATTCTGAAAAAAGCCAAACAGAAATCCTTGAAATGAAGGTTACAATAAACCAAATTAAAAACTCGATAGAAAGTTTAACCAACAGGCTAAATCACTTGGAAGACAGAACCTCAGACAATGAAGACAAAATATTTAATCTTGAAAACAAACTCAACCAGAGAGAGAAGATGGTAAGAAATCATGAACAGAACCTCCAAGAGTTATGAGACATCATGAAAAGACCAAATTTAAGAGTTATTGGGATTGAGGAAGGCACAGAGACACAAACCAAAGGAATGAATAATCTGTTCAATGAAATAATATTAGAAAATTTCCCAAGTCTGATGAATGAAGTGGGAAATCAAATTCAAGAGGCTTATAGGACACCAAATGCACAAAATCACAACAGATCCACACCCAGGCACATTATAATGAAAATACCTAACATACAAAACAAAGATAGAATTGTAAAGGCTGCAAGAGAAAAGCATCAGATTATATATAGGGGAAAACCAATACAAATATCAGCAGACTTCTCAGCCCACACCCTAAAAGCAAGAAGGGCCTGGAACAACATATTCGAAGCACTGAAAGAAAATGGATGCCAACCAAGAATCTTATACCCAGCAAAATTTGCCTTCAGATTTGAAGATGAAATAAAATCCTCTCATGATAAACAAAAGCTAAAGGAATTCACAAATAGAAAGCCTGCCCTACAGAAAATCCTCAGCAAAACATGCCAAGAGGAAGAAATGAAAATCAACTGTGTAAGTCAGCAAAGGGAGGAATTACCCTAAAGGAACAGCCAATTAAAGGAAAAACCAATTAAGATTAAAATCCAAAAATAAGTCAAAATGACCAGGAACACAAGTCATATCTCAATAATAACCCTAAATGTAAATGGCCTAAACCCATCAATCAAAAGACATAGACTGGCAGATTGGATTAAAAAGAAAGACCCAACAATATGCTGCCTTTAAGAGACTCATTTCATAGAATAACATGCCCACAGACTAAAGATGAAAGGTTGGGAAAAAACATACCAAGCACATGCTCTTAGTAAAAAGCAGGAGTTTCCATCCTCATTTCAGATAAAGCAGACTTCAAGCGAAAGTTAGTCAGAAGGGATAAAGAAAGACATTTCATACTACTTAAGGGAAGCATAAATCACCAAGACATAACAATCATAAATATTTATGCACCATGCATCCATGTACGTCAATCAGATCCTTCTCAATTCGAGGAACCAAATAGACCAGAACACAATAATAATGGGGGACTTCAGCACACCTCTCTCACCGTTGGACATATCTTCCAAGCAAAAATTGAAAAAGAAACCATAGAACTCAATGACACGATAGCAAATTTAGTCTTAACAGACATACATAGAATATTCCATCCATCAAAAAGTGAATACAATTTCTTTCTCTGCAGGTCATGGCTGCTTCTCTAAAATAGACCATATGTTATGCCACAAAGCTACTCTTAGCAAATACAAAACCATAGAGATACTACATTGTATTCTATCAGATCATAATGGAATGAAATTAAAAATCAACGATAAAGTTAAAAACCGAAACTACTCCAACACCTGGAGATTAAATAGTATGCTATTGAATGATGCATGGATAAGAGAAGACATTAGGGAGAAATAAAAAAAAAATTCTTAGAGGTTAAGGAGAATAAAGATACAATATATGAGAATCTCTGGGATTCTATGAAAGCAGTGCTAAGAGGAAAATTCATTGCATGGAGTGCATTCAATAAAATAATGAAAAGTCAACATATCAAGGACCTCACATTACAGCTCAAAGCCCTAAAAAAAGAGGAACAGATCATCACCAAAAGTAGTAGAAGACAGGAAATAATTAAAATCAGAGCTGAAATCAATAACATTGAAACAAAAGAAACAATTCAAAAAATTGACAATACAAAAAAATGGTTCTTGAAAAAATAAACAAAATTGATAAACTCTTAGCCACACAAATAAAGAGAAGGAGAGAGAAAATCCAAATTACTAAAATTTGTGATGGAAATGGAAATATTACAATAGACACAATTGAAATACAAAACATAATTAGAAGCTATTTTGAAAATTTGTACTCCAACAAAATAGAAAACCTGGAAGACATCAA
>JAJEJO010011026.1:0-10799 GCA_020662805.1 Glaucomys volans | reverse complement strand
CAGGCAACAACAGGTGTTGGCGAGGATGTGGGGAAAAGGGTACACTCTTACATTGCTGGTGGGAGTGCAAGTTGGTGCAGCCACTCTGGAAAGCAGTGTGGAGATTCCTTAGAAAACTTGGAATGGATCCACCATTTGACCCTGCCATCCCACTCCTTGGCCTACACTCAAAGGACTTAAAATCAGATTGCCTCAGTGATGCAGCCACATCAATGTTCATAGCTGCTCAATTCACAATAGCTAGATTATGGAATCAACCTAGATGCCCTTCAGTGGATGAATGGATAAAGAAACTGTGGTATATATACACAATGGAAGATTACTCAGCTATAAGGAAGAATAAAATTATGACATTTGTAGGTAAATGGATGATGTTGGAAACTGTTATGCTAAGTTAGATCAGCCAATCACATAAATGCAAAAGCCGAATGGTCTCTCTGATAAATGAATGATGATGCATAATGTGGGGGGGAAAGATGGCAAGAATGGAGGAAAGATAGCTAGCATAGAGGGAAGGGAGGGGTGGGGGCGGGTGGGGGGTAAAATTAATAACAGAGTGTGTGACAGATACCATTGCCCTGTGTAAATGCATGAACGCACAGATGGTGTGACTCTACTTTGTGTACAACCAGTGAAACAATAGCTGTACTCCATTTGTGTTCAATAAAAAAAAATAAATTAAAAAAAAATCTATTGCTGAATGATATTCCACTGTAGGTATACGCCACATTTTATCTGTTCTGTTGATGGACACAGGTTGTTTCCACCTTTTGACTATAGTGAATAATGCTGCAAATAACATTGGTGTATACGTATTTGAGTCCCTGTTTTCAATTCTTTTTTTCTTTTAAACTGGGGATTGAACCCAGGAGTGCTTAACCACTGAGTCACATCCCCAGCTCTTTCTTATATTTTATTGAGTTGTTGAGTTGTCGTCGAGTTGCTTTAGGACCTCACTGTTTCTGAGGCTGGCTTTGAACTCATAATCCTCCTGCCTCAGCCTCCTGAGCTGCTGGGATTACAGGTGTGCACCACCATGCCTGGCTTCAATTCTTTTGAGTATATAATTAGTCATAAAACTTTAGGGTCATATAGTAATTCTATATTTAGCTTTTTGAGGAAACCCAACTGATTTCCCCAGTAGCTGCATCATTTTTACATTCCCACCATCAAAGTACAAGGGTTTCAAATTTTCTACATCCTTGCCAACATCTGTTATTTTCTTATTTATTTATATTATAGTCATACTTGTAGGTGTGAAATAGTATTTCATTTTTGTTTCAATTTGCATTTCCCTAATGTCACACGATATTGAGCATTATTTCATTTACTTATTGGGCAACTTTCTACCTTCTTTTCAGTAATCAATATTCAAGTACTTTGTGTACTTTAAGATTGGGAAGGTTTTTTTTGTGCTATTGTAGACTTTCTTTATAAATTCCAGGTATTGAACCTTTATCAGATATGTGATTTGCAAATATTTTCCCACTGTGTAAATTGACTTTTCATTTGTTTGATATTGCCCTTTGATGTATAAAAGTTTTTAATTTGAAAAGTCCAATTTATTTTTTGTTATATTGCTTATATTTTGATGTCATACCTAAGAATCCACTGACAAATCCAAGGTCATGTTTATTTAATACTATATTTTTTTCTAAAAGTTTTATGATATTAGCTTCTATATTTACATTGCATTATTGGTTTGGAATTAATTTTATTTTGGTGTGAGGTAGAGGCCAATTTTGTTCTTTTGCCTATGGAAATAAAGTTTTCCCAGCACCATTTCTTTCCATGTTAAATGGACTAGGCACTTTTGTTGATAACTGGCTATATATGTACAGATTTATTTTCTGAACTCTCAATTTTGTTGTGTTAGCTTGTAAGTTTTTCTCTATGTTATTTCCACACCATTTTGATTACTACACTTTGTAGTAAGTTTTGAAATAAGTATGAGTTCTCCAACTTTGTTCATCCTTTTCAAGCTTGTTTGTCTGTTTGGAGACACTTACACTTCCATATGAACTTGAAGTCCAACTTTCCCATTTCTGCAAAAAAGCATTTTGGAATGTTGATCAGGATTGTATTGAATCTGTAAATAGCTTTGGGTAATATTGACATCTTAAAAATATTAAGCCAAATTGCTCATGAAATTGGGGTGTATTTCCATTTGTTTAGGTTGTCTTTAATTACTTTTGTTAGTGGTTTTTAAGTTTCAGTTTATAAGTCATTTACTATCTTCCTTAAATTTATTAATTTATTTAATTTTTTATTTGTTGTTTTTAGATATACATGACAGTCGGATGTCTTTTAACATATTATACATACATGGAATGCAACCCATTCCAACTCTGATCCCATTCTTGTGGTTGTACATGATGTGCAGTTACACTGGTTGTGTATTCGTATATGAGCACAGGAAAGTTCCTTAAATTTATTCCTAGTTATTTCCTTCTTCTTCCTTTTCCTCCTGTTCCTCCTCCTCCTTTTCCTCCTCTTCCCCTTCTTCCTTCTCCTCCTCCTCCTCTTCTTTTCCTCCTCTTCCTTCCTTTTCCTCTTTCTCTTCCTCTTCTTTCTTTGTGGGGAGAGGTAATGGGGATTTAACCCAGAGATGCTTTACCACTGAGCTATATCTCCAGCCCTTTAATTTTTTTGTTTATTTATTCCGGTACCAGGGATTGAACCCAGAGGCACTTAACCACTGAGGTACATCCCCAGCCCTATTTTGTATTTGGATGAGAGACAGGGTCTCACTAAGTTGCTTAGGGCCTGGCTACCTTGCTGAGGCTGGTCTTGAACTTGTTATCCTCTTGCCTCAGTTTCCCGAGCCACTGTTTTAATGAAATTTCTTTATTCATTTCCTTTTCAGATTGTTCATTAGAGATATACAGAAACACAACTGATTTTTGTGTCTTGACCTTGTATCCTGAAATTTTGTTGAATTTGTTTACTAGCTCTAATAGATGTCTTATGGGTTCTTTGGGATTTTTCTCATGCCATGTGTGATTACACATAGTTTTAGATATTCCTTCCCATTTTGAATGCCAATTATTTCTTTTTATTGCCTATTGCTGATTAGAACTTACAGTATAATTTTTAATAGCAGTGATGAAAGCACTCATCTTTGACTTCTTCATGATCTTAGGGAGAAAGCATTCAGTCATTTGCCATTGAATACGGCAAATGGATACCTGTGGGGTTTTCGTATATATTTTTACTGACGGGGAAGTTCCCTGTTATTCCTAGTTAACTGACTGTTTTTATCAGGAAAATTTCAATTGATGGGATTGTCTGTTTTTTTTCTGTTCATTCTGTTGATGTGGTGATTTGCATTAGTTGATTTACTTATGTTGAATCACTTGTATTCTTGAGATAAATTCCACTTGATTGTGGTGTATGATCTTTCCAATACACACTTTTATTCAGTTTGCTAGCATGTTTGTTGAGCATTTTGGAGGGGGATGCTGGGGATTGAACCCAGGGCCTCACACATGTTATACACACATTCTATACTGAGCTACGCCCCAACGAGATATTTTATTTTATTTTTTTGTGCTGGGGACTGAACCCAGGGCTTCATGCATTCTAAGCACATGCTGTACCACTGGACTACATCCCTGCCTTATCGAGGATTTTTGTAACTATCTTCATAAAGAATGTTGATCTGTAATTTTCTTGTGATGTCTTTATATGGCTTTGGTATTAGGATAATGCTGGTCTCAGAATGTGTTCCCTTCTCTTCTATTTTTTGGGACATTTAGAGAATGATAGATGTTAACTACTTTTAAAATGTTTGGTAGAATTCACCATTCAACTTATCTGATCCTGGGATTTTTTTGGGGGGAGTTTCTTTTTATCATTTTTCTGTTTCATCTTGAGTCAGTTAAAGTAATTAGTTTGTTGCTGGGAATTTGTCTAACTTATATAAGTTGTCTAATTTGTGGACATGTGATTAGTTATAGTATTCTCTTAAAATCCTTTTTATTTCTATGTGGTTGACATTAATGATCCCACTTTCAGTACCAGTTTTAGTTATTTGTGTTTTCCATCAGTCTAACTAGAAGTTTGTCAATTGTCTTTGTCTTTTCCAAGGACCAACTTTTGTGTTCACTGATTTCCTCTGTTCTCTATTTTATTGATCTTTGCTCTACTATTTATTATTTCCTTCCTCTTGCTAGTTTTAGGTTCTGTTTGCTCTTCTTTTTCTAGTTCCTCAATATATAAAGCTAGGTTATTGATTTATAATCTTATTTTTATGTATTTATTTTTGGTGCTGAGGATTGAAACTAGCACTCTACACATGCTAAGAATGTGCTCTACCACTGAGCCATTCCCCTACACCCTTCCATATTTTTAAATGTAGGTAATTGTGGCTACAGATTTCCCTCTGGTCACTGATTTTTCTACATTCCTTGCATTTTGGTATGTTGTTTTTTTAAATTTTCATTTGTCTTTATTTTCTAATTTACCTGTCTTCTTTGATCCATTGGTTATTTAAGAGTCTTTTAATTTCCATTTATTTGCAAATTTTTCTGTTTTTGGTTATTAATTTCTAGCTGCATTCCATTGTGGTCAGAAAAGACACTTCATAAGATTTCGATCTTTTGAAATTTATTGGGACTTGTCTTATGATCTAACATCTGGTCTATGCTGAAGAATGTTCCAAGTATACTTGAGAAAAATATGTATTCTGTGGTTGTTGGGTGGAGTGTTCTGTATATGTCTGTTAGATATAATTGGGGTGTGATGGTTAATTTTAGGTGTCAAGTTGACTGGGTTAAGGATGCTCAGATAGCTGCTAAAACATTTCTGGGTGTGTCTTTGATAGTGTTTCTGGAAGAGACCAGCCTTCTAATTAGTAGACTTAGTAAAGAAGATGTGCTCTTATCAATGTGGTTGAGCATCTTTCAATCCATTGCAGATCCAAATAGAGCAAATAAGTGTAGGAAGAAAGAAGTCTCTCTATTTTGAACTAATACATCCATCCTCTGCCCTTAGACATTGGAGTTGCTGGTTCTTCATCCTTTGGACTCTGAGACTTAAACAAATTGTTTTCCTGTTATTCAGGCCTTTGGTGTCAGAATGGGAGTAAGATCCCTGGCTCTCTTATTTTTGAGGCCTTTGAATTCAAACTGAGTTACAGCACTTCCATCTGTGATTCTCTAGCTCAAAAACAGCATCTTGTGTAAGTTCTCAGCCTCCATAATCATGTAAACCAATTCCAACAATAAACCTGTTGTATCTATATCTGGTATATTTTGTTGCTCTTGAGAATCCTCAATAATACATGGGGCATACAATTTTCAAGTCCATTGCTTTCCCATCAATCTTCTATTATGTTGTTCTATTGAAATATCCAACTATTATTTCAGAATTGTCTATTTCTTTCTTCAATTCTGTCAGTATTTATTTTATATATTTTTGTATGCTGTTGTGAGATGTGTAAATATTTGTAATTGTTGTATCTTCTTGATGAATTGACACTTTAATCAATATATATTATCCTCTATCTCTTTTAACAGTTTTTGACTTAAAGTCTACTTTAGTGGATATTGGTATAACCACTCTCTCTTTTGATTACTCTTTGCAGGGAATATCTTTTTCCAACTCATTTTCACAGTCAGCATATGGTTGCTCATGTTTTTGTTTTGTTTTTCATGTGGTGCTGAAAATCTAGCCCAGGGTCTCATGCCTGTTAGGCATGCACTTTACTACTAGGCTGCGTCCGCACCCCTAAATCATTATTTCCATGCTGCCAGTCTAAGCCTTTTAATTTAAGAGTTTAAACCATTTGTTTGTTTATTTATTTTTGGTACCAGGGATTGAACCCAGGGACACTTAACCACTGAATCACATGCCCAGCCCTTTTTATTTATTTTTTAAAAATTTTGAGACAGGGTCTCACTGAGTTGCTTAGGGCCTCACTAAGCTGCTGAGACTGGCTTTGAACGTGTAGTCCTCCTGCCTCAACCTCCTGAGCTGCAGGGTTTACAGGTGTGTGCCACTGTGCCCAAACCATTTAAAGTAACTTCTCATAAGGAAAGACTTTTGCCATTTTGCTATTTAATTTTCTATGTCATATTTCCCACTCATTTCCTCCAGGAGTGCCTTCTTTTATATTTGATTTTTTAAAATAAGGAAGCATTATGGTTCCTTTCTCATTTCCTTTTGTGTGCATTTGTCCTTCTTTCTTTAAATTTTTTTTTGTTGTTCCAGGGTGCAAAACCAGGATCTTGTGCATGCTAGGCAAGCACTTTATTTTTATATTTGACTTTTAAAATATTTTTTTAGCTTTTGATGGACTTTTATTTTATTCATTTATTTCTATGTGGTGCTGAAAATCAAACCCAGTGCCTCATACATGTGAGGCAAGTGCTCTACCACTGAGCCACAACCTCAGCCCCCTAGGCAAGCACTTTAGTAATAAACTATACCCACCCTGTATATATTTTTAATTTTTACTTTATTTTTATACATATTTTTATTCTAATTAGTTATGCATGATATTTTCCTTGTAGTTACCTTGAGTTTTACATTTAGCATGTTAATGTTATAAACAGCTAGGTCAAATTCAAACCAACCTCACTTCAGAAATATAGGGTAATTCTATTTCTATACCTCTCTGTCTTCCTGCCCCTTTGTTTTGTTCTCAGAAAATAAATCTTTATACATTGTATGCCAAATAACAGACCTAGTTATTTTATGCACTTTTTAAAATATCATAGCAAGTAAAAATAAAGTTGTATGCCAAAAAATAATAATTCTTGCTTTTGGATTTACCTGTTATTTTTACCTGTACCAGAGATCTTTATTTCTTCATACAGCTTTGAGTTGCTGTCTACCATTCTTTCATTTTAATATGAAGAATACCTTTTAGCATTACTTATAGGGCAGATAGAGTGGTAATCTATGAATTCCTTTATTTTTTCCTCATTTTGTTGTCCAAATAATTTGATTATAATGTGTCTCTGCGTGGGTCTCAGATTTTATTTAACTAGGAGTTTTTGAATTTAATGGATGTGTAGACTCATGTTTTTCATCAAGTTTTGGGCATTATTTTAAAAATATTCTTTTTCCCTTCCCCAGCTCTTTGCCTGTGGTTTCCTTAATGCATATATTAGCCTACTTGTTGGTCCCTTAGATTCTGTTCGTTTTTTTCATTTTTTTCTTCTTCTTTCACTGAATAATTTTATTTGTCCTAACTTCAAGTTCATGAATTCTGTCTTTTGCCAGCTCAAACTTGCTATCAAATCCCTATAGTGAATTTTCATTTCAGTTATTATACTATTTGGCTCCAGAATTTGTTTGATTCCTTTTTATAATTTCACTTTGTTAAAATTCTCATTTTGTTCACATACTGATTCCTGAATTTTCTTTAATTATTTATTATGTTTCCCTTAGCTCTTTGAAAATATTTATAAGAGTTGTTTAAATTTTCATGTAGTAAGTCTGATATCTGGACTTCTTTAGAGATACTTATTCTCAATTTACTTTGTTATTTAATTAGGTCATACTTTGCTGATTCTTTATATACCTGGTGATTTTTAGGTTTTTTTTTTTTTTTTTTTTGCGGTGCTGGGGATTGAACCCAGGGCCTTGTGCTTGTAAGGCAGGCACTCTACCAACTGAGCTATATCCCCAGCCCTAAAGTTTTTTTAAACACTTAACAGTTGAATATTACAATGTGGTAACTCTAGAAACCAGACTTTTCCTTCCCCAGGTCCATGGCCTTTTCATTTATTGAATGCTATAGCAATATATTTTTATATTGACTGTTCCAAACTATTTCCATGAAGACTGTATTCCTTGTAATTTGTGGCTACTGAAGTCTCTGTTCCCTAGCTATGTTCAGGCAGTGTTCAGGTTCATTTTGATGAAATAATACATGCCAGGAATTTGATTTAAACCCCCATTCCCCCCACTTTTTCTTCCCTCCTCCCTCCCCCTATTCTCTCTTCTCCTCTATTAGTCTTCCTTTCACTCCTTTATTCATATTTTTTTTTTGGAACCAGGGATTGAACTCAGGGACACTTGGCCACTGAGCCACATCCCCAACCCTATTTTGTATTTTATTTAGAGACAGGGTCTCACTGAGTTGCTTAGGGCCTCACTAAGTTGCTGAGGCTGGCTTTGAACTCGCGATCCTCCTGACTCAGCCTCCCAAGTCGCTTGGATTACAGGCGTGCACCACTGCGCCCGGCCTTATTCATTTTTGATTGGTATTTTCTACATATATATATACTGGTAAAATTCTTTTTGGTATACTTATATATTTATATGAGAAATAATCCTATTTGGTACATTTAGCAACATGATGTTGTTAAATCCATTCCATATTTCTTCCCCTTTAATTTTTTCCTCCCTCCCTCTCATTCTCCTACTCTAATGATCTACCTTATGGCTTTATGATGTCTGATCCCCTCCTTCCCCACTTATTTCCCTTATTTTGCTCCAGCTTCCACATATGAGGGAAAATATTGTACTCTTGATTTTTTGAGTCTGGCTTATTCCATTTAGCAGGATTTTCTCCATTTCCATCCATTTACCAACAAATGCCATTATTTCATTCTTTATGACTGAGTAGAACTCCATTGTGAATATAGACCACAGTTTCTTGATCCAGTCATGTGATGATGAGCATCTGGTCAATTCCATAATTTGACTATTGTGAATTGTGCTGCCTTAACATTGAAGTGGCTGTATGGCTATAGTATGCTGATTTTAGTCCTTTTGGTAAATACTGAGGAGTGGGATAGCTGGATCCTATGGTGGTTCCATTCCTAGGTTTTGAGGAGTGTCCACACTGTTTTCCATAGTGGTTGTACTAGTTTGCAGTCCCACCAGCAATGTACAGTGTACCTTTTTCCCCACATCCCCTCCAGCATTTATTATTATTTGTTTCTTGATCTTGGTCATTTTGACTAGGATGAGATGAAAACTTAGTGTAGTTTTGATTTGCATTTTCCCGATTGCTAGAGATGTTGAACATTTTTTTCAGACATTTGTTGGCCATTTGTATTTCCTCTTTTGGAGAAGTTTCTATTTAATTTGTTGGCCCATTTATTAATTGGGTTATTTTCTTTTTTTTGATGTTAAGTGTTTTGAATTCTTTATGTATTCTGGATATTAATCCATGAGGCATGGCTAGCAAAGACTTTTTTCCCGTTCTGTAGGCACTCTTTACTCTCTTAATCATTTCCTTTGATGTGCAGGAGTTTTTAAATTTGATGGCATCCCACCTATGAATTTTGGTTTGATTTCTTGAACTTTAAGAGTCTTCCTAACAAAGTGGGTACCTGCACCTAAATGAAGGAGAGTTCATCCTATGTTTTCTTCTAACAGTTTTATGGTTTCTGGTCTAATTCCTAAGTATTTGTCCCATTTTGATTTGTCTTTTGTGCGGGGTGAAAGATAGGGATGTAATTTAATTCTTATACATATGATGAGCCAGTGTTTTGACAGAATTCTCAAATGCCAGAAACTAATAAGAAAAAACGTTTTTTGGGCTGGTGTTGGACCTCAGTGATAGAGCACTTAACTAGCGCACATGTGAGGCACTGGGTTTGATCCTCAGCACCACATGAGAGCAAATAAATAAAATAAAGGGACTGTGTCTATCTACAACTAAAAATATATTTAAAAAATCATCTCTCTGCTGATTTGTTCTGTGCTTTGACTTTCCTTCAACATTTACCCAGGCAAGCACTAAGTCTAGAAATCAGCACATTTTATCTTCAGTTCCTTTTTGTTTGGAATAATTTCTTAGATATTCTTTGTCTTTCAGAAATGTCACTTTGAACAGTTCAGATTGGTGATTCTGCAGACTGTCCCTTAATTTGAGATTGTCTGATATTTCCTCATGATTAGATTGAAGTTAAGCAATCTTGGCAAAATAGCACAGGATTTTTTTGTCCTGTTTAGTGTGTCATATCAGGAGCTATATGATGTTGACTTAAGCAGAAATGAAAAAGTTAGGAAAATCACTGTCTTTTAGCTGTCATAGTAATAGTAATTGGTTCAGGCAAGAATTATCAGTAGATGCTAAAAGTGGTGGGTGAAGGTTTGATGAGAAACAGGATACTCATACATACACAAATAATCTCAATACAGATTACTTTTTTTTATTTACTTATTGATTCATTGAACACAAATGGAGTACAGCTATTGTTTCACTGGTTGTACACAAAGTAGAGTCACACCATCTGTGCGTTCATGCATGTACACAGGGCAGTGGTATCTGTCACACACTCTGTTATTAATTTTACCCCCCACCCGCCCCCACCCCTCCCTTCCCTCTATACTAGCTATCTTTCCTCCATTCTTGCCATCTTTCCCCCCCATATTATGCATCATCATTCATTTATCAGAGAGACCATTCAGCTTTTGGATTTTTGGGATTGGCTGATCTCACTTAGCATAAGAGTTTCCAACATCATCCATTTACCTACAAATGCCATAATTTTATTCTTCTTTATGGCTGAGTAATATTCCATTGTGTATATATACCACAGTTTCTTTATCCATTCATCTACTGAAGGGCATCTAGGTTGATTCCATAATCTAGCTATTGTGAATTGAGCAGCTATGAACATTGATGTGGCTGCATCACTGAGGCAATCTGATTTTAAGTCCTTTGGGTATAAGCCAAGGAGTGGGATAGCAGGGTCAAATGGTGGATCCATTCCAAGTTTTCTAAGGAATCTCCACACTGCTTTCCAGAGTGGCTGCACCAACTTGCACTCCCACCAGCAATGTATGAGTGTACCCTTTTCCCCACATCCTCGCCAACACCTGTTGTTGCC
>JAJEJO010011023.1:0-18556 GCA_020662805.1 Glaucomys volans | reverse complement strand
CAGTCACTGTGTTGGTGAAGAATTATCGACCCATTCCCTGATGATGAACCTGAAAATTGGCCTCTAATCATAGGAATGATAAAATGCATTGATAATTGAAAATTGCTTGAAAACATTTTAGACTCCCCCTTCTTTCCCAGAAGTTCATTCCAAGGTGCTGATGCCCAGCTTAGAGTCAGCACCCAGACAGCAGGCATCTTAGCCCTTGGGGATTTTAGCACCTGGAAAAGAATGGAGGGGATCTGGCGGCCATACAGTCAGGCATCAAGGGCTGAAAAGATAAGGGGGACAGGGCAGAAAGTTGGGTCAGGAGTAGAAGTGTCTGAAAGCTGTGGAGATGGTGCAGAAAGTCAGCCTGGGGAGCAGGCAGGAAGGGGGCCTGGATGGTGGACAGGCAGGAAGTGGGTAGTTTTGTGGGAAAACCTGAGAACACAGCACTGAGGGGGGCAGGGGAAGGCACAGAGCCAGGCTGCCTGTGAGTGGACTGGGGTCTGAGCATTCAGGGAGCCAGTACACAGGTGGACAGAGAGGGCACAACTCACACAGGGCTCACAGTGAAGGAAAGCTGAGTCCACACATGGAACTGGGGGAGGCTTCATAATCCCAGGTACTGTAATCCCAGCTACTCGGGAGGTTGAGGCAGGAGGATCCCATGTTTGAGCTCAATGTGTACCATGTAGCAAGACCCTGTCTCAAAATCTAAAAAGAGCTGGGGTGCAACTCAGTGGTAGAGCACCCCTGGGTTCAACACCCAGTACCACATCATCATGATAATGAGGAGGAAAAGGAGGAGGAGGAGCCAATCACACAAAGCCAAAAAAAGCCTTTATTTTAGCTGGCCACCAACGATTGCCCTTACACCTAAAAGCAGTGTGCCGGGAAAATTGCACATTAGTTCTTTTGTTACCAACTTTTATAGAGCATGGGAAGGGATTAGGGTGGGCTATAGGGAGGGGATTTGGGATTTGGGATTGGGGTGGGGCTGACTCTTGGATCACGCTGGAGAATCTCCCTGGGGAACACAACATTTTAATCTGATTTCTGTTGCTATAACAATGAAGTGGCCTTGGAAGGCTGGATGGGAGGGGGGAGGAGGAAAATGGGAGGAGGTGCTGGAAAATATAGAGGAGACAAAACAAAACATGAGGAGGGGGAGGAGGACAGGAGGATGGGCAGGAGGAAGAAATGAGAGTCAGAGATGAAGCAGGACTCAGTGACAGAGAACTGGAGGGAGACTGGGAATGAACTAGAGGACAGAGGGACAGAGGGGACTCTGAGATGGAGGGGGAGAGAGGGCACCCTGAGAGGCTCAGGTCTGCAGCCCCTTCTGAGGCAGAGAGAGGAAGACCACCAGCAGAGGGGCAGCCTCAGGCAGGGGTGGGTCAAGTGAGGGGTGGGGACCGAGGGTTTGCAGTTGGGGGACAAACAGGGAGAAGAAGAGAAGCAGAGTCCTGGGGAGAGAAATGGACCAGGTAAAAATTCATCATGTTTTCAAACAAGTGGGTCATCTGTAAGCTGAGGGACCCTGCCAGCAGTGACCATGGTCACTTGTCATCTTGTCTGGTCACAAAGAAGAAGCAGACAAGATAGGGGAAGAACACCAATGGCTTGGGTGGTGGTTGGCCATCAACAGTGTGTGACAGCAGCAAGAAGAAGGGCTGCCACTGTGTGAGGGAGGAAGGCAGCGAGTGGGTGACACTTGTGACCCTGGTCAGGGACAGGGAGAAGTGGACAACTGCCCCATGCTGGCTGGAAGCTCAGGCACATCTTGGAGTGAAAGGGCCACAGCAGAGCACAGTTGTGAGGCCTGGGAGTGTTCCACTGTAATAGGAACTGAGTAGAGGGCGCTGGGGACACTTGGGAGCCTTTGTTGCACAGATTGGAGACATGGGGGAGGAACAGGTGGGGTCTGTGAGCTGGGTGGGAGGCTGAGGCTTGATCAAATCCAGGGAAGGCTGGAGAGTGGACAGGTGACCTGGGAGTGCCACTGATGGCTGGGGGTGAACTGCTTGGAGACAACCCTGAGAAGATGAAGTGTGTTGTTGATGAGGCCTGGTGACCCCGAATGGACCCCAGGGAAGAAGTCCAGTGGCTTTGGTGACTGTCCAACTTCTGGAACAGAAAATGTGCAAAGGTATTAATTAACAGCAACAGTGATTGATGGTGTCCTGGGGGAGGATGGAACACAGATGGGTGTCACTGGGGAAGAGCTGTCTGATGGAGAGAGGTGCTGGTCAAGGAGTGGGCAGCTGGGTGAGGCTGGCATGTGGTTTGGGGAGTTGGAGCTGGAGACCCACATATGAGGGGCCAGAGGGACCTGAGTCTCCTCAGATGCAGACTTGGTGAGGAAACCTGCAGCTCCTGGGGCACCTTGAACCCTCTCTTCTCATCCCAGAAATAGGAAAGGAAGGTGGTGGCACAGGGTGTGTGTGTGTGTGTGTGTGTGTGTGTGTGTGTGTGTGAGAGAGAGAGAGAGAGAGAGAGAGAGAGAGAGAGAGAGAGAGGTGTGAGTTTATGGGTCCCTCAAATGAAGAAAAAAACAAAAGAGATGGTGACAGAGTGAGATTCACTTACCCAAGTTCTCTGTCCTTGTTGTTTTGAGTCTCCGTCAAGGTCACAGGACACTCTAAGCACCAGGCCCAGGCAGCTCAGACCCGGCCCTGAGGCATTACAATCCTCTGGGAGGATCTGAGACATGAGAAGCTAGGCCAGGGTGGGTTTAAATACAGGAAGTGGGGTCTGGTTGGAGAGAGGGCAGAGCTTCAGAACACAGCCCAGGGATGCCCACAGGACTCCTCCCAACAGAAGCTCACTGACTTATTACAGAATAAACATGTGAAAAACAATTTCAGGCAAGAACTTTTTTGTAGAAATAATCTAGAAACACTGATTGATTGCTGTGTCATCCTTGGAGAAAAGGAAGACATATCCCCAAATGCCCCTTTCCATTCCCAAGAACCTACCAAGGAAGGGAACCAAGAGAGCCAACCTGAGCCAGAATGCCCAGATAAATATCATCTCGAAGGACCATGACTTCCTCTCACACATGCTGAGAATCCAGGCACATTCCTTGGGATGCTGGTCATACAAGGGACAAAGCAAGCTAAGAGAGTGCTGTCACTGCTTCCATAGGCCGAGCTGCACACTCCTCTCCCAAGGTCCCTGGTGCAGAACAGAGCACTGGGCTCATCCAGCTGCCTACCATTGCACCAAGGGTTGTGAGGGACACAGGGGCTACTTTGTGGCAGAGCACCAAGAGAGGCAAGTGCTGCTCCTCCAGCTTGTCACGGTGACTAGGCTTCCCCAAGCCTCCTACCAATAGCCTCCTATCCCACACTTTTCAGCAACCTTATGTATCATATGCCATCCCTGGGAGTCTTTGTTCTCTCAACAACCTACCATTGTCCATTGGAAAACCTAAAATGATTATCAAGTCAATTTCACATCTTTGCTACTTGAAGGTCATTTGCTGATTCAATTTTCTTTCCTTGGACTAATTAATATTCCTCTGTAAGGCATAGTTTTTGTTTGTTTGTTTTTAGTACTGAGGATTGAACTCAGGGGAACTTAATCACTGAGACACATCCCAGCCCTTTTTTTGTATTTTATTTAGAGACAGGGTCTCACCTCGTTAAGTTACTGAGGCTGGCTTGGAATTCACAACCCTCCTGCCT
This sequence comes from Glaucomys volans, assembly GCA_020662805.1. Taxonomy (NCBI): domain Eukaryota; kingdom Metazoa; phylum Chordata; class Mammalia; order Rodentia; family Sciuridae; genus Glaucomys; species Glaucomys volans. The sequence continues at coordinate 14,882 of JAJEJO010011023.1, read as the reverse complement.
CAGCCTCCAGAGCAGCTGGGATTACAGACATGTGCCACCGTGTCCGGCTCCTGGCTTTTCCTTTTCTCTGCTCTCTTTTTATTATCACAAAGGGCTCAAGACTGTTGTTCATTCCCTGTGTTATGCAGCACTGTGAGACTTTTTTGGATGATCTGCTGTTCCTAATGCACACAGTGGGATCCCTTGCATGCTGGCCTTTGAATCTTCTTAAAAGGTCCAAGGACTTTCAGAGGACAACACTACTCTTTTATCAAGATTGTCCACAGTCATCGGGTACCTTTGCCTCCCTAGGCTGGAATCAGCCATTTCTGCAGGGAGCCTCATTCCCTGCTGTGGGAAATGTCCTTTAGGAATAGGTCTCAGGCTGGCACCTCCAGTCCCCCTCAGTGACCCCTTTCTAATTTCATTCTCCCCCCCAGTAAAGCCAGGTTCTTCCCCAAAATTAATTGCTCAGTCCTACATGCAATACGATCATACCATATGAAGATCTGAACTGTCAGAACCACCTAGTGAAAATGCAAGATGGTCATGAGGCCAGATAAGAATCTTCCAATTAAAAGAAGTAGAAATCAAGAAAGACACCAAAATGGTGGAAGAGACAGTGGAGCCTGGAGACATATACAAACAGTGAACAGCATGAAGGAGGACCCCGCTGAGATCTGCAGTTCCAGAGTCCCCCAGAGGGTGTCCTCACACTCACAGGCTACTCGCTTTTCTCAGCCACTGAGACTGAGCTCTCTTCCTGGGTTTGAATGGCATTTTGACCTTGCTCCACAGACCTGTCCCAGGTCCCCAACTCCTCATCTAATCCTCGTTTCCTCATCTTATCTTTAGCTCAGTTCTAAAGAAAGGCACGACCCTTCCAACCCCTTTGTGGGAGAGAATTTCTGGGGATGAAGGGTCTGAGATGACCCAGAATCCTCCACCCAGTCTCCACACCAGCCTCCTTCCCTCTCCTGCAGATCTTGATCCTACCCTTCCCTCTGTGCCTGGGACTGTGGGGCAGGCTTAGAGAGTGCACTTTTTAAATCATGATAGACAGATCATATTCTTTTTAATAATTCTGTTTTTATAATTTCATATCCAAGAAACAATTTTATATCACACAGGCTGGGGTCTCCCCACACAGGGCTCTGAGAACTCCTCTCCCATCCCCACTCTTGCAGCCAGCAGGATCTGCTGGTGTCCTGGGTGTGGCCCATTCCCAGGGGCCTGGGCAGCCACAGCCTTTGGCTGCAGGTTCAACTTTCCTGATTCTGCCAGGCTGCACATTCCAGCAGAGATGACTCGGGGACCCCTGAAGAGTCCATCCCTCCTCTGAGGGGAACTGCCACAGACTTGGGAATGTGCACCCCGATCTTTCTCTACTCTTTTTAGTAAATCAGCTTCTATCAGTTTCCAGAATCCTATAATCCTATTACATTTTGGACCAATTCCAAGGAAACTCCCTTGGAGACAAGTGTTTTCTCACTGAGTGTGAGTCCCAATACCCTCTCCATGCTGTGACATTGACTGGTGGGACACCTGACGAGACCAGTGTAGGCTGGCAGGGGCTGAGGCAGACAGAAGGGTTCAGGGTGGGTTGGGCTCAGTAGATGCAGGCTGGGGAGAATTGGGGTGAAAGGATCTGAGGAGAGTGTGTTGGGGACTAGCCAGGGGTGACACATGTCAGCCTTGGCTCTGGAGGTTTAGAAGGAGCCAAGCTAAGTGCCTATCAGCGTCCCTCCTCACTCCACCTCATTAGTGTGATTCAGCACTGGTGCCTTCCCCTGGAGCTAGAGACCCCTCCAGGTCCACACTCAGGGCAGCCCCAGCCCCACCCTTCCACACCCTCTTCCTTCCTTGTTCTCCCTCAACCCTCCTCATGCCCCATGTCCACTAGGAAGCCCACCCCATTTCTGAGCACTGGCTCAGAAATGAAGCCATGCCCTGCATGTGGGACACCTCCCCATACCTGTCCCACCTTCAGTCAGATCAGTGCCAAGGAAGTGGAGCCTGTGACTGAGAGGTGATTAATATTCCATGAATCCAGCAGATCCTGGATGTTCTTGGTGAATTGAAGCATTGAGGGGTGAGTGGATGTAGCTTCAGTGCCTCAGGATGATGGAGGAAGGGACCCATGGCACAATTTGTGACTCATCAACTGCCCAAGCTCCCTAATAACAGTTCATTAATTGTGCAGATAGAATGAAGTGCCCTGAGAGAAAAAGACCCAGGTACTGAAATGTGCCAGAGGGACCACAGGGTCATGGTGAGGAGTTGGTGGTCCTGGGGACTGCTCAGCCACAAGACCCTCATGGAAAGAGGACTAGACCCGAATCAGGGCAGAGGCAGGCTGGCGTTTATGGGTGCTGAGTCTTGTGCCCAATCCCTGTCCTAGATCTCAGGAGGCACAGGAGGCCCTCTCTCCAGGTCTGTCCAGGAGGCACCATCCAGGAGTCATCTGGGCCTGGTGTTCCATCAGAGGACATTGACAGAGAGACAGAGACAGGCAGTGAGCAGGAGAGAGACAGCCAGAGACAGAGGGGCCAGCAGAACATGGGCAGGAGTGGGGAGAGCCTGAGAGGAGGACCGAGATGTGGAGAGGAGACAGAGAAGGAAACAGAGGAGGAAATGGAAGGAAGGGGGCAGGTGGATGGAGAGGCAGGTGGCAGACAGGCAGACCAGAAATGGGCAGGGGAAGCTCCACTAGGGACAGAAGAGGCAGACAGACCCCCAGCTTCCCTGCCCCCAATCCTCAGGAGGGGCAGAATGGCACCTGTGGCAAAGCTTGTCACCTGCAACCAAGGGTGAGGAGCAACTGTCCACCCTCAGCTTCACCATAAGGGGCTCCTGCAGGCCGAGTGGCCAATGAGGACAGCACTGCTCGAAACAGACCCTGTAGCTGCAGTTCCCACACTGCCGGGTCTCACCCAGGGGCGCCAGGGTATCCTCAAGGCAGCAGTGCCGCAGGGGATCATAGAACTGGTCCCTGCATCTTAAGTGTGGGTGGTACAGCATGAGGTTGGCTACAGTAGGAAACAGGAGGAGACAGAGCTGCTGGGCCAGGTGGGTTTCATCCCAGGGTCCCATGGGAACCACATTCCTCCTGAGTGTCCTGGTCCCTCCTGGGCTCACCTGAGGCTCAGAGGGAACAGAACAGCATGAGGAAGCAGAGAGCGGCCATGGCAGCTGTGGAGAGAAGGGGTGAGTAGGGCAGGGAGGCCACCTGGGTGTCCTTTGGGAGAGGTCCTGGGGCAGGGGGATCTGAGGTGTTGTCTATCCTGACTGAGGCTCTGAGAGGGCTGCAATAGCCCCAGGTGGCACCCAGTTGCCCTGTGTTCAAGGTCTTGTTCAGGAGCCAGGGGAGGTGGGTGAGACTCTTTCCAGACATGGGTTTGGGGCCCAGGGAGGGAGTGTCTCGCTGGTGTGGAGGCTGGAGCTGAAGGCACAGGTGGTGACAGGCTGTGAGGTACTGGGCTGAGACCAGAGACAGCTGTTTCTATGGCGGGTGCTCAGATGGAAAGGGGCTGAGTGTGTGAGGGAAGAGGGGCTGGTGCTGAGTGCCCGGATGGGCTGGGGTCTCCTCTGGGGATGTGATGGGCTGAACTGAGTTGGGATGGAGGCTCATTGTGTGGAGTCCTGAGCAAGCAGCAGGGCCTGGCGTGGGAGGTGATCTGGGTGGGGATAGGTTGGATGAGTGGGATTGGAGATGGGCTCTGGTGGGAAGGGGGCACCATGCTCCTTACCCAGGATGCAGCCTTGGGAACTCATGGCTCAGCTTGGGTGCTGTGGAATCAATCCGTTATCACTAAGTCTCAGCAGATCCTTTTTATCTTCCACAATAAGCTGTTGACATCACTTAATCCCCTCCCTTCTTCCATCAACCTGCAGAGACATGTTGGGCCCTGGAGCAAGAGCAGGTGTCAGAAAGACAGTGTCACAGTGGATTTGACCTCAGAACCTGGAGTGCCAGGAGAGGACCATAGCTGCCCCTTGCCTCTGCCCTGAACACCTGCCTCTAATGCCACACCAAGACCTCTTTGGCAAACAGCAGGGTGCAGGGTGCTCCCTGGAGTCCCCTCACTCCTGCACACTGAGACAAGCCAACAGACATTCCAGGGAATTCTACCAAGTGTTCAGGTTTCCACCACTGACTCTGCACACTGCTAGCCCCTGATTTCCTCTCTCTCTCTCTCTCTCTCTCTCTCTCTCTCTCTCTCTCTTTACCCCGGATTTTTGAACCCCAGGGCACTTAACCACTGAGCCACATCCCCAGACCTCTTTTGTATTTTATTTAGAGACAGGGTCTCCCTGAGTTGCATAAGGCCTTGCTAAGTTGTTGAGGCTGGCTTTGAACTTGTGATACTCCTGCCTCAGCCTCTGGAGCAACTGAGATTTCAGGCATGCTCCACCGTTCTGAGCTGGTCCTAATATTCTGTTCCAGACATTTTCTGGGGCCTTGGAATAGGACCATGTGCTAGGCAGAGCTTGTTGCCTATACCAAAAAAGAGGGGGAGTCTGGGCCTGCATTGGCACCAGGTGACAGACAGCAGTACCTTCCCCAGAGCAGGGCTAAGGCCTGCATCTCCGAGGAGAAAGGAGTCCTGTATGTTCCTTTTGCTCTAAGTTCCATCTCTAGTGCACCTGAGTCAGGAGCTGGGGCAGGAGAGTGGAGGGAGGTCAGGACAGAGCACAGGGGTCTCACAGGCTGGGATTTTGGGACAGAAGCAGGGCCAGCCCAGGGTTCTGTGAACACTGAGAGTCTCTGACGCTGCCATCACATTGGGGTTAGGGAGCCCTGGGCTCAAATTCTGTCCCTGCAAATTCTGACACCCTAATCAAGGTGTCAAAGTCTTTTGGACACAATGCTGCCCAATCCCACCAACAGGCCCTCCAACTCCCCAACCTTGTTCCTGCCCACTCTGTGGTGTCAATGTCCAGGGTCTGTCTTCTGCATGGATGTCCAGCTCTGTGAAGCAGGACCAGGGTCATCTTGGTGGAAGCTGGTCCTTGGATGTTGGGACTTTGCCTCTGCTCATGGTTAATAAAGTCTCTAGATTTCCAAAGTCAGTGCAAACTCCTGACCTCTAAAGGCCATTTGTTTAATTCTCTTGTTTCACTCCCTGGATCCAGGCAAGACTCCCACTGTCTACCTCCCACTGCTGGTCAGTGACACAGGCTGGACTGGGATCCAGGTCCTCTGAGCTGCAGTCCAGGGGCTCCAAACACCACTGTCCCAGCCCCTCTGGGAAGGCAGGCAGGGACTGTTCACAGACACCCCTGGGTAGGACCAGGTGGGAGTTTCCCAGGGCTCCTGGGAGGGGCTGGCAGAGATGGGCTCCAGGAATGTGAAACCCAGGGGATGTGGGCGCTTCCTGCTCTTAGAGATTTCCCCAGGGCTTGCCTTTTTCCACAGGAATAGATTAGATCTGTGTCCTGGCAAGCTTGGTGTCATTTCCATCTGGCCTCAGGAAGCTCCTCCTAGGAACTGGCAGGAATGCAGGGAGAATGCCAGGTGTGTAGAAGGTGGAGTGGGTGCTTCCCAAAGATTGGAGGCCCCTCTTCTGCTGGCTGAGCAGGAGGAGGCTCTCAGTCCTGTGTTCCAACCACCTCACCAGGACTTCGGGCACTGACCTTGCTCTCTGCAAAGGGGCTCCTGTTGACCAAAGCCTGATGTTTAGGCCTGACTCCTCCCCTGCTTGGGTCCCCCATATAATACAGTGAATTAAGTGCCTGGATATCAGAGAATGGGACTGGAGGGGCCTCAGGAAGGAAAGTAGAACCATCTGTGGAGCTCTGACCTAGGGTCCTGGTGCCCCTTCTGCAGCTCCTATGGCCCTTCAGCAACTCAGAGCTATTTCTTGTCAAGAGATGCTGCTGCAGAATCTCCTGCTGACCCCACAGCTGTGCCACCCAGAACTTCAGATGCATGTAGAACCCCAACTGTCAGGAAGGGTGGTCTGAGGCTTCCAGCTCCTGCAGTTGGGAAAGCCCTGAGGAGGTGGGAAGAGGGCAGGTGTCCACCCACCAAGGCCTGCACACCCTCCATGGCTCCCAACCATGAACCAGAACAAATCAGCCAGCACCAGGGATGTGGACAGTTCCTTCTGCTCTTTTCTTCCCTGGCACACAGAAGTAAAATACATCTAACAAAATTTGCCTTCTTAAAGTATATGATTCAGGGCTATTTCGCAGTGATGTGGAACCATCTCCACTATCTAGTACAGAATATCTGTATCAATGCACGAGAAAACTCCCATATGAATTAGGAACTCACTGCTCCATTCCCCTTCCTCCAAGATCCTAGGAAACATTTATCTGTTCTCTGCCTCAGTTCAATTTATTTACCTATTCTGCCTATTTCTTATACCTAGAATGATAGAAGACACGGTGCATCATGTCTCTTTTCTTTCAATGAACACGGTGTTTCCAAGGTTTCTTCTTGCTGTCATGTGTATGTGTACTTCATTCCTTCCCAGGACAAATAACATTTCATTATATGGATATACCGCATGCTGTTTGTGCATTCATCAATTGGTGGGCATGTGAGATATTCCACCTTTTGTCTCTTTTGAGTAATACTACTATGAATATTTGTCTGAACCCTTATATTAAGTTCTTTGGGTATTTACTAGAATGGAAGTGAAAGTCTGATGTCATCTTGCTGTAAGTCAAAAGTCAAGAGGTGGACCTAGGTGGCACTTTATGGGAACTTCTCTGGGATTCCCAATGCAACTCCTCTCTGAGAGGACCCACTCTCTCCCTTGAGAGTGTCACCTTTCCCTTTCCCCATTCCTTGTACAAACTTATGCCTGTTACCTGAGTGACAAGTCTGAAATCTTTTTAACTTGACCACAGGATCTGGGGCTTGAAGGGGGGCCTTCCTGCTGCCTCCAATATCTGGAAGACCCCACCCTGCAACCCCTCTATCATGGTTTAAAAGTTCCTGAGTTTCCAAACAGTCTATTGTTTAACTCTCTCACCCCATTCCTGAATCCAAGCAAGACACTAACCCACTGGTGGTCAGTGACACAGTCTGGATTAGGCCCTGGGGTCTCCTGAACTATATAGTCCAGGAGCTCCTGACACAGTGGCCCAGCCCCTCTGGGGAGGGCAGGCAGCCCTGCTCACAGAAACCCCTGGCAGGGGTCCAGATGGGAGGTTACCACAGCAGCTGGCAACGCCTAGCAGAGCCTCTCACCTTTGACCTTTATCCACAGGAATAAATAGATGAATCTCCCTCCTAGTAGTATGGGGACATTATTTAATTCTTAGCCTTGGAATCACTTCCCATGGACAGGCAGGAATGTGGAGAGAATGTCAGGTATGTAGAAGGAGGGGTGAGGACTCCCCAAGCCAGAGGCCCTTTTTTCTGGCTGACAAGGAGACTCTGTCCCTCATTTTCTCCAAACACGTCAAAATAAAGGGACTGAGCCTTACTTTCTGGAAAGGGTTTTTGGAGATCAAAGATAGACTACATTTCTGGCCTGGTTAAACCTCTTCCTGGAACAAAATGTGGGGGTGAGGGACCTCCCCGCCTATGAGGCTGGAGGGGCAGAGAGGAAGCCAAAGCCTGATGAAGGAACGAGGAGAAATAAGAGTTTATGAAGTTTGATCCTGTAAGTGCAAAAGGATGGAAGCAGACCTCCACGGATTCAGAGAAGCCTTTATTCCTTCACCAACACAGTGCCATTGGGACCCACTATCCAGATGGGAAAATGGCCGTCAGTTGCTGAGGGGATTTTGGTTTGATAGGGTACAATGATGTAATCACTGGAAGCCATACATGTGCTGTTTGACCATCAGGGGCTAGTTGAACCGGTTAAAACTGTATCTTAGGAAAGTGGTTGTAAAAAGGTTAAAACTCATTGTTCTTATTCTGGGATCCGTTGTTTCCCAGAGTTTCAGTATTTGCTGTGCCTCCATTTAGGGTAAATTTGCGATGGGGAAGGTCTAAGTTTAGGGCCCATTGTGATTGGGAATGGGTGTGCTGGGAGAGGTTTAATGTTTGGCCAGTTTTCCCTCTGTCCTCCAGAGCCAAACTGTCCCTCCATTTTTCTTGGGGAGCTGTCTTCCAAGAATATTATTTTCCATAACCCTTCATTCCAGACTCTGAAAGGGGTGGGGGAATTGGGGCATTGAGTCAGATATGGCTGCTTTGAGCTAAGAAGGTGTGAAGTGGGGGGACCCTCCTTTCAGAGTTCTGGAATACAGCATGGAGATTCCAGCAGAAAGAGGTGTATGGGGAGGGAACCTTGATGTCATGGTAGATGGAGGTCCCCTTTGTGATCTCAGTGAGTCAGGAGGTGAGCAGGAGAGTGTCATCCACAAGTTTTGGGAGGCAGCAGGGGTCGAGCAGGTAAGCTTATTAAGAAATTGTTCCTGTACAGAACTAAGAAAAGGCAAGGAAAAGGTTGGTGTAAGTACAATGAAATCAGGCAATTATAAAAAGGTGATCATTCATTGATTTGCTAATACTAAAGGAATAATTTCAGCAGGTGATACAGTTGGGACCCTATTGTCTTTAGTTAGAGTCATGGGCCTCACTCAGATTTAGGGAGTACTCTCCATGATTCCAGGAGGGTGGGTCCTTCGGAGCATAGCAAGCATGATTAGTTTTGGAATTATAGTTTCCTGGTGCTTTAATCATTTCCATCCTGCTTGACAAATTATGCAAAATAAGAACAGAAATAATAATTCACAGAATAGTTATAAGTAGAAACATGTGTAGAATAGTGTTTAAAGGGTTCAGAGAAGAAATTTCTTCAGCTAAACTGCCCCAAACTTCTTCATTATTAAGAGTAGATGCTTTTGCATTGGCCATGCCCAGAGGCTGAGATTGTAATTTTAACACATCCAAAGAGGTATTGTGAAAAGGATCTAGTCCCTGACCAATATGTGCTTGAGTTTGCCAGGTCTCATTAAAATTTTTGAAATTGTTGAAGGAAATGAGTTGCTGGTACCTGCTGGTGAATTGCTACCACTGCAGTATTTTCCATATTCCAGGTGGTCCTAGAGCTGTTTAACCTTGTCTCTCATCACTCCTGATTGGTTTACATAGAAACAGCATTCTTCCCTGATTGACAGATGCCAGGGAGTCCAATTGAGTTTGCAAAGTCAGTACCAAATCAGTGACCTGTTGGATATCTGCAATAATCTGTGTTGATTATTTTAGCAATTTTGGTAGACAGAGATGAGTATGAGTCTCCCAATGAGATAAAGCCTCAGAATTCGGGGGCATCAGGGCTCTGGGACAGACAGAGGTGTAGGTCTTAAGTTCCAAATGAGTTCTTTTAAAATGCTCAGGTGTGGCTGCATTTTGGTTATAATTGCTAGGTGTTCAAAACCAAACTGGTCAAATTGGCCTTATTCCTATCTTCTAGTAAGAGTTAACTGAGTTTCCACAGGGGTCACTCATCGGGATCTTGAGAGCAACTTCTTAGCTCTTTTAGTGCCGTCTGCTAGGTAGGTTGTTCTTTTGAGGTGGCTTCTCTTGAAAGTATCAAGGATGTCTCCTTTTTCCAGTGACCTTCGTCTTTGCAGCAGGTGCACTGATTGGCTTTCTGTTCTCCAGTGGTCTCATTAATCTATCTGATCAGGAGGTCATGTGACCCAAAGTTGCAAAACTCCTTGGAGAAGTTCTCCCATTCCCTGGGTTCAGGCTGACTCAGAGAATAAGAACAAAATACTGGTTTTCTTGGCCCTTCTGTGTTAATCTTAATCTTAAACTTGATCTTAAATATCCAGCAAGGCAGTACTGGTGTTTAACTTCAAAGTCTATAACCTTACAGTCATTTGTACTTTTAATTTGGGTCTATATTAGTGCTGGAAGTTACCATTATATACTATCTGTCCTGTAGGTGATGGCTTATTATTCAAGGTAACCTAGGTTGTGTGTTCTTGAAGCAGTACCTCTGCAAAACATGAACAGGTAAGAGTTTTAAGAAATGAAATTAGCAAGAGTAAAAATATATTCAGCTTGCATGATAGCTATCTTGAATTTTGACTGAGTTATACATTATATCCCCTATCTGAGATTACAACAAAAGTAAATCTTTTGAATACAACTTTAAATGAACTGGAGTCTGGCCTCCTTTGGAATCATTCTAACATGCAATGACATGGGATGCAGAGCCTTATTTCAGGTAAGGTGAGACTCTTCACAAATCTTAGGTAAAGTGTTCTAGTTCTGAAGCTGAAACTCTTTCTTAAATGCCATTTTACAAAGTTTCCATTGTTTCTTGAGTCTATATGAACATTAGTTAACACAATATAACATTGTATCTAAAACATGAATCAAAGAAAGCTGTGAGAGCTTTTAATTTTCCTTTTGTGTGGAGAAGTGGCAAAATGCCTTCATATTTCATGATATTAACCTTTAAACAGATCAGGCTCTCATTACCTTTTAGAAATACATTTACATTTTTATCCCCATGTAGAAGGTAACATAAGGCTCAGGTCCAGTTACAGAACATTATATGATATAAATAAATCCCCAATAAAATTCACTATTCTTATTAGTTTAAAATTACCATTACAGACAAGTTAAGTTTGAAAATATCAGCTTTTTAGAAATACTCTTTTAAATTTTCTGCTTTAAAGACGTATATACCTGGAAGGTATGAGCACATTTAGCATGGCATACTGATGTTTTTATATTGACCACGTTTGGCTTTTAAAGGGAAATTTAGACTGTAATTATTTATGTAAAGCAGTATGGGAGAGAGGGAGAAAGAGAGGGGGAAGAGAGAGAGAGAGAGAGAGAGAGAGAGAGAGAGAGAGAGTTTTAAAACCATTCTTTTTTTCCTGTGTTGCAGCCCAGGAGAAGTTTAAAAGGACACTTTTTCCCTTCAGTCTTAGGCTGGTTGCCCCCTGGGCCTGCTGCAGTCTACACTCCAACGCAGGCTTTGGCAAGGCTAGGCCAGGGAAGTTGCTGCCTAGGGCTTTTTGACCCTTTTTTCTCTGCCTTGTAATCAAGTCAAGCTTTGATGTAGAAAATTATGAAACTTCATCTCCCACCACTTTTGAGGAATGAGGCTGCTACTCCTTAAGGAGGAGTACTCCTTACTGAGACATGCCACCAGCTGTTGGGCTGTTTAGGGTTATTTTTTCTCTCTCTCAGTGACAGTTTAAAGTTTTGCTCCATAGATAAGGTGAGAGTAGGGGCTTGAAATAAGGCTTTTTACCTGAGTTTGGCTGGAACCTCACTCCATTTGCCATTTTGCAATAAATGTTTCATTTAACTTTTGGAGAATTTCTTGATCAAAGGTTCCTTATTTGGGGCATTGGTGAAGATTATCTAGTTTGTATTGTGGTCAAATTCAAGTCCTGAGCTTAATGAGGCTTTTGATTTTGAGGTAATTGACTGATTCTCATGCTGTGGGGGCTGAACAGGGTGTCAGACTGAAACCAAAGTATCCTCTGGATTCTTTCTGACAATAAACTGGACAGTGCCACCAGAAATGGGGAAACACCCAATTTCAATGGTGGAGGGACCCCTGGGGTCCTGTGGGACATAAGGCATGGGTCTTAGGGCAGGGTGCCTATTTGCTAAAAACCAGATGGACAAATGGATGGATGGACATGGATGGACTGACACTATTTGACCTCTCTGGAGAATTTAAAGGCCAGTGTTGGATAAAGGAGCAAAATGGCAAAAGGGGTCTCTGATCAGGAGGTCTGCAGGGTATTGGGAATGGAGGGATCAGGGATAGGATGGCAAGGGTGTGGGAATGGGGTCAGAAAGAGGATGCCTCCAGCACCAATAAAGGACTCCATACAAGTCTTTGCACCTTCCACGTAGCGTAGGCCAGAAAACCCAGCCCAGGGCTGGGGTCAGTTACGGGTCATGTACCTGCAGCCTGAGTGTCCTTATCTTCAGGGTAGGGGGTGCACAGTCAGTTTGGGGCTTCAGCCATAGCATAAGCAGTGGCTGGGAGGACCCCCAACTTCAGAGGACCATAGGGGTGCCAGATCCTCATAAGTCACTCCCCAGTTCTCATCAGCCATTTAACTTAACTGCAGGGAAAGGGGACAGGTAAGGGGAAGGGCCAATTTTACCTTACACCCATTTCCCAGTCAGGAAACCAAAATTTAAGTGCAAAATAATGGGAAGCAGACCTCCACAGATTCAGAGAAACCTCATTCCTTCACAGACACTAGAGCTGTTGGGACTCTTTCTGGATGGGGAAAATGGCCCCAGTTACAGAGGAGATTTTGGTTTTATAGGGTACAATGATGTAGTCACTGGAAGCCATGTACGTGCAGCTTTGACCTGCAGAGGCTAGTTGTACAGGTTAAACCTTTAACTTAGGAGGATGGTTGTAAAAATGTTGAAACTCATTGTTCTTATTCTGGCATCCATTGTTTCCCAGTTTCAGTATTTGCTTTGCCTCCATTTATGGCTAATTTGCAATGTGGGAAGGTCTAAGTATAGGTCCCATTGTTATTGGGAAAGGTGCCCTGGCAGAGGCTTAATGTTTAGACAATTTCCCCTTCCTCCTCCCAAGTCACACTGTCCCTCCATTTTTCCAGGGGACTTGTCTTCTAGGAATATTATTTTCCATAACCCTTCCATATGAAAAAATGTTCAACTTTTTTTGAAATTAGGGAGTGCAAATTAAAACGACACTGAGCTGGTGCATGCCTGTAATCCTAGCAGCTCGGGAGGCTGAGGTAGAAGGATCATGAGTTCAAAGGCAACTTCAGCAGGAGGGAGGTGCTAAGCAACGCTGAGATCTCTAAATAAAATATATAATAGTGCTGGGGATGTGGTTCAGTGGTCAAGTGCCCCTGTGTTCAAACCCCAGTATCGGCCCCCCCAAAAAAAACTACACTGAAATTTCATCTCACTCCAGTCAGAATGACAATTATCAAGAATTCATGTAACAATAAACGTTGGCAAGGATATGGGGGAAAATGTACATTCATACATTGCTTTGGGACTGCAAATTGGTGCAACCACATAGAAAGCAGTACAGAGATTCCTCAAAAAATTTGGAATAGATCCATAACTCGATCCAGTTATTACAATCCCCAGTATATATACAAGGACTTAAATCAGTATACTACAGTGGCACAGCCACGTGAAAGTTTCTAGAAGCTGAATTTACAATAGCTAAGCTATGGAACCAACCTAGGTGCCCTTCAACAGATGAAAGGATAAAGAAAATGTGGCATAGAATAAGTTATACTCATGTATATATAATATGCCAGAATACGCTCTGCTGGCACGTATATCTAAAAAGGACAACAAAAAAATCATATTGTGGGTAGAGTCTGTGAGAAATAGAAAGCTAAATTCTGGTGGTCCTTTTTCAGAATTCTGAAAAAAATGATCTAGTTATATCCCTTCCTTTTTGCCCACCTAAATTCTAAAATTAGCCAATCACATAGATTGTAACCCTGACCTCCTCCATCAAGTGAAGTTAGACATATAAGTGTAGGGACAACCAGTCAGGTTCTGGTGGCACCCCTTCTGGCAAAGGTGTGCCTTGCACATCCACATCAGAGCATGAATTGGATTTCTTGCAGCATCTCCTTATTTCTAAAAATTTTGTTGCCCCACGTGACATTCCATACCTCACCTAAGGGATGCAGGGACCCCCCTCCTCAGAGGAGACACATCTCACTGCCTTGTTGTGGTGGCCTCAGAATGGGGGTGGAAACTACCATCCCTGAGGTCAATAAAAGACCTAAAATCCAAAGGGGATCAAAAATGGATCAGCAAGGCAGGGAAAGGGCCCAGGCAAGAACCACTGTGACCAAGCAAGTCTATGCATAGACCAAGGTGGGAAAATCTATTCTACAGCTTCAGGGAGAAGTACTCTTTGGTGGTTCGCCCTTCCCAGAGGGTTGTGTGTAACTCAGAAACACAAGATTACGCCCAGAAAAATGAGATGGGGAGGTATGCAAGAAATCCCTATTAGGTGGGCGTGAGCATACATGGGCTCTAGATTTGTTAAGGAATTCTCAATAAGGAGGATTATATATGTGGGGGATGAAAAACTAAATGCACAAGGGGAAACTCAGTTACAAGAATTCACCAAAAATGGTGAATAAAATTTCTAGGGCTGGGGAAAGGAAAGAACAATGGAAAGAGCCCATGTGTCCAAATCCTTTCCTTTAAAGAGTCCTGAGCAAGGAGTAAGCAATGGTGGTAATGTTGTACCCAAAGAAAATAAAATCATCCAAGCCGATCATGTAAAGTCAAAAGAAGCCTTTATTTTAGCTGGCCAGCGACAATTGCCCTTACTCCTAAAAGCGGGGTGCTGGGAAATTGCGTGCCAGTTCTTTTATTGCCTACTTTTATAGGGCTCGGGAAGGGACCAGGGTGGGGCTAGAGGGAGGGAAAGGGTTGGGGTGGGCTACAGGGAGGAGATTTGGGATTTGGGGTGGGGCTGCCTCTCCCAATCGGGATGGAGAATCTCCCTGGGGAGCATCAACATTCCAATCTGTTTTTTGTGGCTATAACATTCCCCACTGGTCTTTTCCACATTAACAAATCCTTGTTTAGGAAATTAGTGGTTTTTTAGTTTCCAATTTCCCAGACTCTTATGGGTTCTATCCCTCAGTTTTGACCAGATTTCTTATTTTACATTCACTGCCTGTCCTTAATTAGGAACCTTTTACTGCTGTAAGGAGAGGTGGTGCCAACCGCTCTTGCTGCTTCGAGCTGGAAGTGGACAGAGTCTGGGGAAGCAGTTTGAAGTTCCTTTTAGAAATCTGGTCAATGAGGAGCAGAAGTCTGCTTGGGAAGAGCAGGTTGTAGTTATCTGGGGTGGGTGCTTCTATGAGAGAGAAACAAAATGACATAAGTACCAAAATGAGATTAATACAGAATAGAAGTCAATCTCTCACCAGGTGGAAGAACTGAGAAGTTGTTCCCATAACAAGGCCTA
>JAJEJO010010939.1:0-11035 GCA_020662805.1 Glaucomys volans | reverse complement strand
ATCATTCCTATTGTCTCTCTGCAAACTACTTAGCATCTCTTCAGTGGTCATAATGACTTTAACGACCATAACTTTCTTAGCTCCAGTCTTACTCAGTTTTCTGTCCAAACTGCAGTTTTTCATGTTTTTCTGCTCTGCTTGCTATTCCTGATTACATAGTAAACTTGGTTGGATGTTGCTATCAATATCTATGCCACCCTCTGAATGCTGTGATTCCAAATAAGATTAATTAGGAAATCACTTTTAAATACACCTTCATTGAAAGTCCTGGGACATGGCAAAATGTAGATAGCTTGTTTCCCAGGATATAACATGAATGGCCTCTAGCTCAATTTCTGAGTCTTCCTTCTCTGAATCCTCATGAGTCCAGTCTTTACTGACTGCAGTTCTATCAGACTATCCGAATAGAGATATACCAGAATTTTCCATTAAGCTCTTCTTGCAACATTCTGAAGATTTCCCAGCTTGATTCTCTAAACTTTCCAAAATTTCCTCCCTGCAAACCAGTTCTAAAGTTTCTGAACCACATGGTCAGTTTAATCATAGCAATAATACTACTCCTGGTACAAAAATTTTTATTAGGGTTCTCTAGAGGAACAGAGTCAACAGGATACATAGGTAGGTAAGATTATAAAAGAGGCATTTATTAGGTTGGCTTCCATGACCAGAAGCTGGGTAGTCCCATCATTATCATCTGCAGCCTAGAGAGCTGGAAGAAGCAGTAGTTGCTCAGTTCATGAAGCTGGGGTCTCAGAACAAGTGTTACCAATGATGTGGCCACAGTCCATTACCAAAAGCCTGGAAACTTCCTGGAGAGCCGTAGGTCTGAGTCTTCCTTGGAAGAGTGAAGGAGCTGGAGTTATGTACTCAGGGCATGACAGCAGCAATCCAAACTCCTGCTCAAGAAGAATCAAGCTTGCTTGATTTCCTTGTCCTTCCAACTGTTTATTCCATCCAGGCCCCTAACATATTGACCTATGCTGACCAGGTTTAGTGTGGGACTTCCCCACATTTTGCTATCTCACATGCCAATCATACCTAGAAACACCCTCATTGACACATGCATCAGTCTTAATCTTAGGCATGTCTTAATCCAATCAACTTCAAAATTCAGATGAACCATCACAACTAGTGTTGAATATGTTGGAGAAGCAAAACGGGTCTACATTTCTCTCCATTCAGAATCAAATTCAACTTAACCAACCCACCTGACACCTGATGTCACCACTCCAAGAGCAAGTCTGTCACTACACAAGTGATAACACAAAATCAGCAAAGGCCAATGATCCATCAGACACACAATTATCAATGTAGGATCACAATACATAAAAGTAATGTGACATGATACCACCGAAGAACATGGTAACTATGTAGCTTCAATGTCAACGAAAAAGACATGTATGGACTGTCTGAGAAAGAATGCAAAATTGAGATTTTTAAGAACACTGGGCTAAACACAAGATATATTTATAATCTAATCGCACCAGGGGAACTGTTCAGTTCACTGTCAGGGGCTTGTGTCTGCCTGAGTTTGGTGGCCTGTGTGATGCTAACGTCTGTGGGGATCCGTATGTGTTGGGGTGTTTCTACTGGCTGTGTCCCACAGCTGGGGCACTTACTGCTGTGCTGGTGCCACACAACCTAAGAGTGTCTTGCTCCCAGTTTGGCGTTGTCCTTCTGCCCTTGTCAGTTGTGGGAAGAAGGGGTTTCTGAGCTTCCAACTAGAAACAATCCTTTAACAGGGGAATCCAGGGAGAGATGATTCCAAAGGCATTCCATAGGACATACTTGCTGCTGCTGTAGATGAGGAGAAGTGGTACAGACTCAACAGGTTCTAGAGAGGAAGGCTGAGGAGGAGCCTCTACAAGATAGCTGACACGTGAATTTTGCACCAGCAATTTGAGTGAACATGTTCACTTCTCCTGCCCTCAGTGCTTTGAGCTCCTGCCCTGGGTTAACATGGTCTGATTTTCTTTTCTTCTGTTGTCAGGGAAGTAAGCTGTGAGGAAAACCTCTCTCTCTTTCTCACTCTGTTTTCCCTCCTCCCTGATCCACCATGATCAGGGTTCAGGCCTAAGGAATTCTTGCATGCTTTCTGCTCTAGTAACTAGAGCTTCAGAGTTCCTCTCATTCTGAGACTGTCCAGGATTGTGTTTTATGGTGTCCTTCTGACATCCCCCATCTGGCCTGCTGTTCTCACACTGCTGTGATTCCAGGCTGTGAGGAGTTGAGACTGATTGCTTCATTCCATGACTCCTAGAAGTTCTTCTGTGCTTCAAATATTTCAGAGAATTCTTCTCAGGGCTTATGAGAATTATGTAGAATTTGGGGGAAAAGATGCAGCCCAGGAGCCCTGCACTGGAGGCCAGGATGGAGAAGACCTCCACAGCCACCATGACCTTGCCCTTGGTGCTGTGGTACACAGGGAGGAAGGTGAGCCAGACAGTGCAGAACACCAGCATGCTGAAGGTCAGGAACTTGGCTTCATTGAAGGTGTCAGGCAGGTTCCTGGCCAGGAAGGCCACTGTGAAGGTCCCCAGTGCCAGGGAGGCCAGGTATCCCAGGCCGCCATAGAAGGCAGTGACTGAGCCCTTGTTGCACATGATGATGATGTGCCCATGTTCAGAGTGTGGGTCTGTGTGCACAAAGGGAGGAGAGGTCCCCAGTCAGACTCCATAGAAAGTCATTTGGATCAGGGACAGCTGGGACTGATGAAGTTAGGTGACCCTGACACCAGCAACTGCCTCACCCATCTCCCTGGAGCAGTGACCTTGAAGGCCAGAATCACAGTGACATTTTTTGCCAAGACAGTGGAAACTGCCACAGTGAACACCAGTCCAAATGCTATTGGCTGGAGTGTGCATGTGGCTGCATTAGGAGAAACGGTCAATGAAGAGCAGAGAGCAGAGGAAGCATGAGATGAGGGAGATGAGCAGGATGTAGCTGAGAGCCCGGTTGTTGGCCTTGACTATGGGAGTGTCTCTGTGCCTCACAAAGACCCAAAGAATGGCAGCTGTGATTGCAGAGAAACAGAGAGCTGTGCAGGTCAGAGCCATGCCCAGAGAATCCTCAAAGGCCAGGAAGGTAATCACCCTGGGGAGGCAGGGATTCCTCTCTCTGTTAGTGTATTTTTGTGAGGGGCATGTGATGCACTGATCTGTGTCTAGGAAAAAATTAAATCAATATTTGGTTGTTCATTGTCACCAGCTCTTCATTTTTAATAAATTGAAGACAGTGTTTATTTTTGCAACATCACTGTGAGTACAGACTGCTTGATGTAATCTTGTGATACTTAGAAATTTTTCTCTCTTCTTGAATGCAGGGGAATGCCCTCAACTGCAGAGAAGACCAAACCCACTACAATGGGTTCCTCAGAAGTTGTGGTCTGGGGCTATGTTTCAGGGGCAGAGCACTTGCCTAGCATGTATGAGGCCCTGGGTTTGGTTCTCAGATTCACATATAAATAATAAAATATAGGCCCATCAACAACTGAAAAAATATTTGAAAAAGTGACTTATGGTCTGAGTCACTCACCCTGTGGCTGCAAGCTGTCCCCAAGACCTTGGTTCTTTCACCCTTTCAATACCTGTCCAAAGTCTTCCTGGTGTTCAGCTGTATGGCTGCACTTAGAGCATTGGCCTGGGGGATCTAACTAAAAGATGCTCTAATTCAGGTCAGATCAGGAAATTAACTGTACTTTTCTAGGCACACTCTGTGCTTCCCACTAAAATTATCTCTGGCATATATTTTAATATAATGTGCTATCTAGACAGGAATTGAAAAACTACAAGTAAATAGAAGAATGATCAGTAGAGTAGTGGAAGGGCATAGGAAGAGGGAGGAGGGGAGGGAAGGAGAAGCACTGAGACTGATTTAGTGTTTCCACATAAATACTGAATACCAAGTTCCTACTGAAAAGCTTGGGATTTTGAATGAAAATAAACTGCTCTTACATTGTCATTTTACATTAATTGGTGTTTTAATCTATTTACTAAAGAACAGAGTATATCTTTAAAACTTTCCATTCTTTTAAAACAGGCAGTGTGGCTGGGTACCCTCCTTTCTGGGCTGGGGGTCGTGGTATCCTGACCTGGGTGCCCTGTGCTACCTCTGCCATGGCTCACACCTGCTCTTCCATCAAGAATGCAGCCTTGATAGTGAGTTTTGTTTTGGCCATGTCTCTGCTTCAGTTTAATTCTGTTTATTGAAATATACAGCAGATCACTAGCTGCTGCCCAGTTTTCTTGGTTTTCACTGGTGTATGTACTCATGCAACCATAAAAGAATCAGTACAAATAACTTTGAGGGGTTCTTTCTGCATCTCTTGAGATGTCCTTCTCCCTCAGTGAACAAGGCTTCTGGCATCTGTCTCAGGGCTCGGCACACACAACCATGGGTAAGTTGCATCATGGGTGCCAAACCTTTATTTCTGTTTGCTATTTTATATACTTATTCAGTATTTAAAATTAAAAAAATTGAAAGTGAGATTTTATTAGTTTACTTTTACCTGAAGGCATCTATTATTCTGCCAAGTGATGGAAACCACATGAAACCAAACAATTGGAATTGAAGAGCACTGGTGGGGCAGTTCAATTCATTAGAATATTTTTTTTTTAACACTTTGAAATAGGGAAGTCATCTTAGATCATTCCTAGATTCTTATTTCACAAAATTGTTTTGACATACAATTAATTGACATAAAATCTTTTCCATTCGCTACTGTTAGCAGAACAGATTGTGTTGCTATGACTTTCCACTTGAACTTATATCTGTTTGAGAGGGATTACATAATTTGCCATTATTTATGTTTTCACATTACTGCTCTTTACTTAATTCTCTGCAGTGTTTATGACCAAAGGCAATAGAGTTTTTCCACCATTATTTTCACACTATGCAGAGTTGTTGTTTTCAAGACCTCTGTGTACCCCCAGGGAGCTCTGGGTGTTCGACCTCTTCCATGCATGGAGAGATTCTGCTTGCCACAGTGGGAAATCTCATTGGGCACCGTCTCACCAGCACTGATGGTCAAGGTCAGGGACCACTGGAGTCAGCACCACAGGGGCACCTAACAGGCAGAGCACTGCTGACAAGAACTGTCACCTAATGGGGTAGCAATAGCAATGCTAAAATGGAAATAATGACAAAGTAAGTGATGGGAGAATGGAGAGCAGTGTGGGCTGTGGGCCTCACCCTGGACCACAGAGAAGGAAACCCTGGTTTCCTTCTCCCCTGGGACTGGTTAGGAGGCAGAGCCACTATGGGCTCCTTCTACATCTTCTATCTCTTTGGTTGGAAATGTGTCCCTCTGGGCAAAACATACAAGCAAAGCAGCAGACAGGCCTTCCTTCCTGGGGGATTTTCCTGAATCCTGGACCACAGCTCTGGCTGCACACAGATAGAGGAGTCTGAGGGGGAAAGAGAAGAACCAGTCATGATTCTGCACATCTTCAGCAACTGTGAAGGGCACCAATATTTCTCCTAAAACATCTTAGTGTGTGTAGGAAGTCGTCAGCACATCTTCCACTAGTTCCCACCACATTGACATGGCCTCAGCTTCTTTACCTGGATTACATTTGCTGCCTTGATTTTGCTTGACCCAATATTCTCACGGTTCCTGATCATTTTCTTTCCTGCATCATCAGCCACACTCCTAGGCTTTACTTTCTTTGTGTTTAACCTCTTCCTGCATAGCTCTGGGATGTAAGTTTTAATGTGGTGATGATTCAAGAGCTTCTATGCATGACAATATTTTTACCATACCTTCATTCTTGGTTGGGTTTAATATTTTAATTTCTAAGTAAAAAATCAATGCCATTCTGAGTAGGTACTATTTTAAAAGCAACTGCTCAGACACCAAACAAAAGCCAAGTCAAAAGAGGAATGAGAGGTATCATAATATTGACTTGGGCATATTCAACTTGTGCCATCATAATCCATGTGAGCAATATTTTCTTCCTTCCTTCCTTCTTTCCTTCCTTCCTTCTTCCATCCATCTTTCTTTCTTTCTTTCTTTCTTTCTTTCTTTCTTTCTTTCTTTCTTTCTTTCTTTTCTTTCTTGCCTCTCTCTCTTTCTTTCTTTCATTTTTCATCTCTCTCACCTTACTTTCTTTTCTTCCTTCTTGCATTTATTTATTTTGCACTACTTGGAATTGATTCCAGGGCCTCATGCTTCCTATGCAAGTTCTCTAACCCTGTGCTACCATCTGTAGCCAATTCTTTATTTTGATAAGTTTCCCAGGCTCACCTTGAACTTGTGATCCTCCTGCCTCAGCTTTTCAAGTAACTGTAATTATGTGCCTGCACCACCACACCCAGGTGGACACCTCTGTTACCAATTAGCAATGCGTCACATGTGGAAATCATGATTGATATTTAAATCTCCTAGAACAATATCTAACATTATCCAAATATCAAAAAATGATAAAAAATCATGCCAATTTATTGGGATCCTGAGTAAAAGAAAGACTGAAGACTGAATGGTCTAAAATGCCAAAGGAGGATGGGAATGGTCTCCACAAAGATGGGAGTCTATAATTTACTCATATTCATAGGGAATGAAAGCATAGTAAAGACCTAGACCATATTAATAAAAGGTTTCAGGATGTGGGAAGGACATATTTGGTATTTATTCATCTCCATTGAGATCTGTTTATCTCCAGGCATTAACTTTGTTCGTTTCATTCTCTCAATTGCTGCTAGAACTAATATACATCAGCTAAAAGTGATGGCTTCTGTGAACTTGCTCTTAGTGTGGAATTCAGCTTAAGATGTGCAATAGCAAGGCCACACAGTACATGTGGAGATGTGAAGGATGTCTTTAGTGCTGGGTTAAAGGGTTAGAGTTAGTGACACATTTCAGATCCCTCCCACGTACCCAAATCTGAAATGGGACCATACCTCTGTGAATCCAATGGGCCATTCTATCATCTCTTCATTGATGACCAAGCCTTGACCAAGTGGACTCTTAGAGACAAATTCTCCTGCTTTAACCAGCAGCCCAAGCCCAGCTGGGAAATTCACAGTGTTGTGGATGTCATATTGGACCATCTGGTTGCTTTTGTCATCTAGGGAGATGTGGTCCCCAGCACTGTTTGTAAACTGGATTTTTTTCAGGAATGGATGAAGCTGGAGGAGAGGCAGAATTTGGAGATGAAAGGTGCATAGACATGAAAGGTGCAAAGCCACATGTACCAAGCAGTCCTTCTCTTCCACCTGCACCCACTCTGCTGTCATTGATGTTAGTGGTTTGTCCTCTTTAGGTGACCACCAACTCATGGACTCAAGTGGGAAGAAAAATGATGGACTGGAACAATACAGTCAGAACAACTCTAGGAGGATGATGACAGCATGACCTTGACTGGGTCTGATGCTTGGGGCTCATGTTCTGGCCCAGTGGAAGAGCACTTGCCTAGCATGTGTGAGGCACTGAGCTCAATTCTTAGTGTTTATAAATAAATAAAATGAAGGTCCATCTACAGCATAAATAATATTTTTAAAACTCCACACTGATACTATTCATAAAGGAGGACACCGGGTGGTGAAATACACTGGATGTCATGAGGTTTGACATGTGCATGTTACCTATGTGCATATTAATTTAATTGATTTACTTAAAAATTTAATTATAGCATTTAGCCTTTTGTATGAGGAGAAGAGCTCATGAATGTACTACATTTTTGACTCAGAGAAGGCAGGTGGAAGTTCAGAAAGATCAATATATGACCCAGGGAGATGTCTTGAGTTGATAGACATGTTCAGTGGCAAAGATCTAAAGTGAAACCACAGACCCTTCTCCCAGGCTTGTTCCAATTGTGGGGAGAAGAGTGATGTCAAAGCTGACTCATTCCTGAATCATTTCGGGTTGTTGTATATAAAAAATTCCTCTTTTCACCCAATATTACATGGTGGCCTTGAGGAATTACATATTCAGAACCTTAGATGAAAAGGCTGCCATAAGATGAGGCCACCATGTCCATGTATTCTGATGTTGGGTACACTAAGGAAATACACAGAATTGATAAATTGACAGCCAGATTCATCGGGAAGTGTTGGGATATTTACAATATTTCCTCCTACATTTAGAAATATTGGACATGCAATATTTTATTAAATAATAGGAAATTTTTTCCACTGGTAGAATTCTCCTGGTAGAGATGATAATTACACATATACCTGCACCCAGTGTGAAAGCATTCATATTGAATTTTGCCTCATTTGATTGATGTTAAGATGAAAACATGGGGGGGGATTCAAGATGGCGGGCTAGAGGAAGGCTGCATTCCTACTTGCTCCTTAGATTCCTACTTGCTCGGGATTCAAACAGCAGGAATATGGCTCTCAATGAGATTTTATATTCAAAGCACATATAAGGGGTCCCCAGTTGCTGATCTGGAACCAACTCAGCTGGGCTGGGCTCGGTCCCGCCGCGGGCAGCTAACACCCGGGAGCGCCGGACCCTGCAGCTGCTTCGGAGCCACCGACCTGGATCTGTGCCAGCCAGCAAGTGAGTGCGGGTCACCAGCAGCAGCTATGAAGTCACTGGCTGTGCTCCGACACCAGCCAGCAACCTCCCAGGCAGAGACCAAGCATCTCAGGCTACCTGGGGCCTCCCTCAACTTCTGGAGAGGTCTGGCCAGGAGCCTCTGGGATCGCTGACTCTGGTGGGGAGTTGGGGCTCCTCTGCACCATTTTGGCAGCTTCCCTGGCAGAGAGGGCCCATCTCCAGCACCCTGGGGCCTCCAGCGGCATCTGGAGAGGTCTGGCCAGGAGCCTCTGGGATCGCTGACCCCGGCGGGGAGCTTAGGACCTTTGGCGCCAGCTTACAGTGTCCCCAGGAGAGAGCAACCACATGCCACCGCCTGAACCCCCAGCGAGTAGTTCAGGTCAGCCTGGGCTCTCAAGCCCAGTGTCTCCATCACTGAGCACAGTTCTGTGACACCACCCCAAATTGATCTAGTGCCCAGGCCCACACCCAGGCCGGGAGTCCAACACCTTGCTGTATCTAATTGTCTATCAATATTAGGCTGCCTCTGCCCAGAAGCATTGATCATTCCCAACCTGGAGGTAGTGGGACAGCACCTTTCTTGGGTCACCGCTTGATCAAGCACCCCTCAAGCAACAGAGGGGAAGATATACAAGCAGCATGAGAAAACATGGGAAGAAAGTGTCCCAATCAAACCTAGATGATATATCAAGAGAACCCAAAGACAGCATGGTAGAAGGAATGACAGAAAGGGAGTTCAGAATGTACATAATTAAAGTGATCCGAGAAGAGAATGATGTGACGAGAGAGCAGATTCAGGCTATGAATAATAAGCTAATAGAGCAATTGCAGGAAGCAAAAAATCACTTCAATAAAGACATAGAAATTCTGAGAAAAAAACAAACAGAAATTCTTGAAGGAAACAAGGAAATGAAGGAAACAATAAACCAAGTTAAAAACTCAATAGAAAGCATAATTAACAGAATAGATCACTTGGAAGACAGAACCTCAGACAATGAAGACAAAATATTTAATCTTGAAAACAAAGTCGAACAAACAGAGAAGATGGTTAGGAATCATGAACGAACCCTCCAAGAAATATGGGACATCATGAAAAGACAAAATTTAAGAGTAATAGGGATTGAAGAAGGTGCAGAGATACAAACCAAGGGTATGAATAATCTATTCAAGGAAATATTATCAGAAAATTTCTCTAATATGATGAATGAGATGGAAAATCAATTACAAGAAGCTTACAGGGCACCAAATGTACAGAATTACAACAGACCAAACCAAGGCACATTATAATGAAAACGCCTAACATACAAAACAAAGATAGAATTTTAAAGGCTGCGAGAGAAAACAATCAGATTACCTACAGGGGGAAACTGATACGTATATCAGCAGATTTCTCAGCCCAGACCCTAAAAGCAAGAAGGGCCTGGAACAACATATTTCAAGCTCTGAAAGAAAACGGATGCCAACCAAGAATCTTATACCCAGAAAAACTTACCTTCAGATTTGATGATTAAATAAAATCCTTCCATGATAAACAAAAGCTTAAAGAATTCACAAAGAGAAAGCCTGCCCTACAGAACATTCTCAACAAAATATTCAAAGAGGAAGAAACGAAAAATAACAATCTCAGTCATCATGGGGAGGAACTACCCTAAAGAAAGAGTCAAACAAAGGAGAAACAAAGTTAAGCTAAAAACCCTAAGAAAGCTAAAATGACAGGAAATACAAGTCATATCTCAATTATAACCCTGAATGTAAATGGCCTAAAATCATTAATCAAAAGACATAGACTGGCAGACTGGATTAAAAAGAAAGACCGAACAATATGCTGCCTTCAAGAGACTCATCTCATAGAAAAATATGCCCACAGACTAAAGGTGAAAGGTTGGGAAAAAACATACCATGCACATGGACTGAGTAAAAAAGCTGGGGTTTCCATTCTCCTTTCAGACAAAGCAGACTTCAAACCAAAGTTAGTCAGAAGGGATAAAGAAGGACATTTCATACTGCTTAAAGGAAGCATAAATCAACAAGACATAACAATCATAAATATTTATGCACCAAACAATGGTGCATCCATATATGTCAATCAGATCCTTCTCAATTTCAGGAAGCAAATTGACCAAAACACAATACTACTGGGAGACTTTAACACTCCTCTCTCACCGTTGGACAGATCTTCCAAACAAAAATTGAACAAAGAAACTATAGGACTCGTTCAGCGGGGAATTAAATAATATGCTATTGAATGATACATGGATAACAGAAGACATTAGGGGAGAAATTAAAAGATTCTTAGAGGTCAACAAAGATAACAATTAAAAGATTCTTAGAGAACAAAGATACAACATATAGAAATCTCTGGGATACTATGAAAGCAGTGCTAAGAGGAAAGTTCATTGCAGAGAGTGCATTTAATAAAAGAATGAAAAGTCAACAAATCAATGGCAGCTCAAAGCCCTAGAAAAGAGGAACAGATCATCACCAAAAGTAGTAGAAGACAGGAAATAATCAAAATCAGAGCTGAAATCAACG
>JAJEJO010010917.1:0-12902 GCA_020662805.1 Glaucomys volans | reverse complement strand
ACTTCCAGAACTACTGCCCTCTGAAGAACTTTAAAACCAACCCCAGAACTCCAATTGGAAGAAACTTCTAGAAGAATAGTACATCAAATTAAGAGCAAATTTAATACATGAAAGAATTCAAAATATCAGAAAGGAAACATAAGAACATAAAATCAGTATGAACACCAATGCAAAAATATAAACAAAGAGTAAACATCTAAGATAACTATGAACGTACATGGTCTCATCTCTCCTATGAAAATATAGAATGGCAATCATTTAAAAAAGTAATTCCAACTCAATGGTCACTCTGAGACTCCTAGATAAAGAGTTCCACAGGTATAAGCAAAAACTGAAAATAAATCATGCAAATGAAGACAAAACACAAAATCTGTAGCTACACTCATATCTAACAAACACACATCAAATATAAATTATGCAAAATGGCCAAGGAAGGACCTCACATACTGTCAAAGGGAACAATCCAAGATTATGTTATAAAAAGAAAAATATTTATGCCCCAAATATTCATGCAACTAATTAGAAAAACTCAACATTATTGACATTGATTCTCATACAGAATCCACTGGAATATTAAGAGTTGATTTCAACACATGTGCTTCACCAAGGGACAGAAATCCATGTACAAAACCAATAAAGGATTTCTGAACAAAGTAATAAACCACATGGGTCTCCAAGACACCTATAGAGCATTTCAGAATAGAATATCTCCATTCCCTTTCTTCTCACCAGCTCATGGAATATTCTAAATATATAATCTATTCTAAATAGATGATATTTTAGAATACAATAGAAGTCTAAAGAAATACATAAATAGTGATGTCATCCTTTGCATTCTGTGGTATAATGCAATGAAATAGCAATCAGCAGCCCAAACTCTACAGAATACTCATGAACACATGGAGATTAATTGAACCACACTCTTGAAAATGGATTGGATAACAGAAAAAAGGAGAGGAAACACAAAATTTTGTAATCAAACATGAATGGTAATACAGCACACCAAAATCAATGGAATACTACCAAAGATTTTCATAGAATATAATTCATAATGTTAAATGAGGACTTAAAAAAGATAAAGATCTCAAATAAAGGATCTAAATGTGTTTTCTCAGGATCTTTGGAAAAGCAGAAACAAATTTTCCAACCTGTAACAGAGAGGATGTAATGAAGATTAGTGACAAAAATAATTAAAAGAAAATGAAAAAATTCAGAGGTTCAATGTACCAAAGAATTTATTCCTTGGAAAGACACCAGATGAAAGAACTCTTACTCAAATTAACAAAATGAATAAGAAAGAAGACCATAATGAAAAAATTGGAAAAGAAGAATTAGATATCATCAGACACAGCACAGAAATTCATATGAAAATCTGGACTGTTTTAAAGCCAAGTACTCCAATAAATTGGAAAATCTAGAAGGCCCAGATAAATGATCATACAGATAGGGTCCACCCAAATTGAAATAAGAGGATAAGTAAAATAAACACACCAGTTCAAATATTAAGCACCAGTTCAAATATTCCAACAGAGCAAATCCCTGGACCGGTTAGATTTTCCAGCTGAGATCTACCAGACATTTAAAGAACTACTGAGGCCAACTCTCCCCACATTATTTACTGAAATAGAACTGGAGGGAAGAACTCTCAAATTCACTATTAATCAAAAATCACCCTTATGCTGAATTGAGATATATACAAATTAACTAACGATAATAGCTATGAAGTCTGTAAAAATTTAAAGATAAAAAAATTTAAAAAAATTAAAAAGATAATAGCAAGGCAATATTCCTTATGACCATAAGTACATAAGTCCTCAATAAATTAGCAATTAACACATAAAATTGAACTAAGTGGATTCTAAACCATGGTAAATTTTGTTGGTGTCAGTGATAAAAGATTGATTCAACATATACAAACCAGTAAATGTAGCTCATCCCCCAAATAGTATTAAGGACAGGAATCACGTGACCATCTCAACAAATGAAGACTAAAGCTTTTGGAAAAATCTGGCATCCATTCATGTTACAAACTTTGGAAAAAAGATAGAAGGAATCTGTGACAGTATCTTAAATGCTACATATGACAAACCCAATGACAATGTCACAGTGAATGGAGAAAACCAGAAAGCATTTCCTCTGAAGTCAAGAACATGAAGAGACTCTCATCATTCTATGCAATATGATTGAAATACTAACAGGAGCAATAAGGCAAGAGATGTGAAGAGTTAAAAATAGGAAAAGCAGAGTCAAATTCTGTTTGCTAAGGGAAGGGTCACATCTTTAGAAAACCCAGAACCCTCTCCACATGACTTCCAGGACTGAAAATTATCATCCTTTGGTATTCCTGTCATCTCTGTCTGCAACCAATTAAGTCTAAACAAACGCCTTACACTGGAGTTCAGTCTCTAAGGTCCTTCATGGTCTCACATCCCATGGAAATTGACTTTGCCTTCAGTGGGTTCATGATAAAGCCTGTGAGCCATGATCTCTCTGTTTACAGGATCCTGAGGGAGACCCTTCAATAGACCAGATCACAGGGTCCAGGACATGCTGCTTTAACCTACCCTGTCCTTGTAACTACGGAAATGGTCTTGGGGTAGGACAGAAGTGGCTGATGTCCTTCTGGCAGTCTCTGCACATATCTGCCTCACAAAGACCATGCTTGGAACTCACTAGAATTTCCCTTTAATTCCTACCCAGCCCAATTGCTGGCAATGGCTGCCCTCTTATATGCAAATACCTTACTCACAATCAAAGGGTCTTGTGAATGACTCTAAAGGCAGGTGCTGCTGGCCTGGGTGAGGCTTTATGTGACAAGGTGGCATCCCTGAGTTCCCATAACAAGATCAGACTTTCTCCAGTGAGCAGGTGGTGGAAGTGTAGAGCCAGCTTCCCAGGTGCTAGAGGCCCTCAGAGGCTGCCCACTGTGGATGGCTGCCTTTGTCCTCCTCACCAGGGTGACAGGGTCTTGAAGGGTCAGATTTGAGGTCACACAGCAGCTGAGAAGCATTTACCCAAGCTGTGATCACCTGGTGTGGAGAAGGCAGAGTGCTTGGGGTCCTGTGTCTAGGACATGGAAGCCACCTCCTCTGGGTGGCCTGCCCTGAGTTCTAGCTGATCCTTGCATTGAATCTGCCCACCCCTGGACAGGGTCTGTCATTTCCAGGGAGCTGCTGGGCCTTGGATTCCAGTGCTCCCTGAGGTCAAGATGTGCTCTTGAGATCCAGGAGGCATAGTCTCACTCCCAGATGGATAAATGAGGTCCAGGACTACCTGTAATTAGGTCATGACAAGGTGGAGTCATCCTGTGTCTCAGAGGAAAGAAGGTATGGCAAGATCATCGTTTCAAAGTGCCTGTAGTTATTTTGAGGACCTCCTGGCTGGTCCAAACCTTTTGGGCTTGACATGAGGAAGACAACGGAAAGTACAAAGGACACAAAACAGTAGCAGGGCATCTTCCCGACGTCAAGGAGGGCACTTCCTGTGGGGGTGGACCAGCACACCACCCCTGTCTTTCTCCATCACCCAGAGTCCTGACATCACTTCAGACCTGAGGAGGGTCTTGGAGCCTGTTTGCAAGTTTCCAGGCCTGGGGCCCATTTTCGATGGTGAGCCAGGATGTCCTGGTTTTCTATGTCTTGTGATTGTGGTTTCCATGTGTCCACCTCTCCCCTCTCCCCCCTCAAACCCCTTTTCTCCTGTTCTTGAAGCTTTTAGGAAATTCCATTCACCATGTCTTCCCATGTAAGCTGCTGCCAGGGCATGCCCAGGTGGTTCCCGCAGGTACAATAAGGGAGAAGAGTCAGCTGCTGCCTGTGATCAGGCCTTACAGGCTCCCCTTAAAATCGCCATTTAAGACTTGAAGCACCAGTATTGGTTACAAAGGAGCTCCCTCCTGTGAAGATGGCCCGGATTCACCCCTGTGACACAATCAGCAAATTTCCTGAGTGAAGTCACACTGTCTCATTTAATCCTAGATTCCTTGCATACCTCTCATTCTGCAGAGGTGTTTCCTTAGGACATCAGACAGTTTCTCGATTCTCAAAACTTGTAATAGCATTTTGTTTAAATGCTTCAATACTCATAACATTAATCCCAGTCACTGTGGGGAGTCCTTCTATTACACCTCCATCTCCAGGTATGTGCCTGAGCATCAAGCTGGCAGGTTGTGGGAGCAGATGGCATCCCATGATCACACATGCCTCTGTATGGAAGCCCACCATAGAGAGCCTGACTGGGCCACTTCAGGGGGAGGAGACCGGAACAGGATGGATTCTGGGGCCCAGGCCACCTCTGCAACTGCCTGAGTGATTCAGGCTGGCCATGCAGACAGCCTGACTTGTACCACTTATGTCCAGTCCATCTACCTTTCCCCCAGATCTCATCAGGCCAATGCCCTTCCCTTCTGCCCCTCTACCCACAGCCATGAAGCCACAGCCAACTACAGGGCAGCTCACAAGACGCAAGTTCTACCAGGTCTATACCTGAAAGATGTAAGAAAAAGTAAACAGCAGGCACAGAGAAAGGCAGGGCAGATTGATGACTGATCAACAGTGAATGAAGCAGCAGAGCCAAGCAGGTGACCTCATCAATGGTTCTGCAAAGCATGCAGAGGGAACTGAGGGACGACTCCCTTAGGAGACCAGACACAGGCTGGTCTGAAACCCAGAATAGGACCCACAGTGATGCCAACTCCAGTCCAACCCCATGATGAACTAGGTGTTGGAACTGTGCAGGGAAGCCCTGGCCAGCTGGAACCTGAAGGGCAGGCCATAGTAAGAGAGCACCTACCTCTCAAAATGAACTCCAGTATGTACAAATATAATGCTCTAAGAATTAAAAAAGAAAAATTAAATATCATAGAGTTTAATTCATGTGCTAAAGGTATTCTCACAATCCGTCGTCTCTCTCATCGCATTATTGATTGTTACTTTTAGTTTGAGTCCATCCCATTTATTGATTCTTGATTTTACTTCTTGCACTTTAGGGATCTTTTGAAGAAGTCAGATCTCAGCCTGACATGGTGAGGACTTGAGCCTACTTCCTTTTCTAGTAGTCACAGGGTCTCTGTTGTAGTGCCTAAGTCTGTGAACCACTGTCAGTTGAAATTTGTGCGGGGTGAGAGATAAAAGTGTATTCGTTTTGTTATATGTGACTTTCCAGTTTTCCCAGCAACATTTGTTGAATAAACCATCTTCTCTCCAGTGAATGTTTTTTGCAGAAGAACGAGGGTCTACACCTCACAGAATGGATGCAGAAGCTGACTTCCTGTATCAGAATCATGAAAACCAAGAAAAGAAGCAAGGGTCAGCAAATGGGAGGGTCTTCAAATTGAAAGATCCTGCAGAACCCAGGAGGGAAGGGAGGAAGGAGGGAGCCAGCAGGGAGTTAGGAGTCTGCAGCTGTTCTTCTGCAGGAAAACCAACACCCAAAATAGACACAGACTCAGAAAGTAAAGAAACACACACTCCATCAGCCAATCAAGTAGTGATGTCCACAGACACTTCTTAAAGAAGAAACACGAAAGGCCCACGAGTACCTGAAAAACCCTCCACCATCTTCAGGTATCCAGGCCATGCAAATGGATCATCGCTGAGTGTTCATCGCCAGCAGAGAGGAAATCCTCAGGAATATGGAGATCAATGACTGCTGGCATGGGCCAGGGAGTAAAGCTCACTAACACACAGTGGGGCTTCCGAGAGGAACACTCCCCTGGGAGGCATTGTGGGGCTCCTGGAGAGACTAGGAGTGGCACCACCACATGAGCCTGCTCTCCCATGTGGTCATTGCTGAAAAGGAAGAAACTCAGCCTAGCAGAGGGATTCATGCCCTCCAGACAAGTGGATGATGAGATGTGGCAGGTAGACTCAGAGAAGTTATGCTCAGGCATACTCAGCCATAAAGCAATGAAATAATGGAACTTTCTGGGAAATGGATGGAAAAGGAAGACATCCTGATGAGTGAAAGAAGCCAGACTAAGAAAGCAAAGGGTAAAAGGATTTCTTTAGTGTGCACAGAGAATCAGAGAGGGAAAAGCATTTGAACAGGGTCCCATGAAAGTATAATAAGAACAGTGGAGAAAGGGAGGGGCTGGAGGGAAACCTAGGAGGCTGGGAATGGGGAGAAGCTGCAGAATGAAGTTGACCAGAGTATCCTATGTGCACAGAGGGATCCATCACCAGAGTCCCACTCTGATGTGTAACTACAGGGTATCAACAGAAATGGAATGAATAATGGGAATGGTGACCATGGAGTAGAGCAAGGGGACCCAGAAGGGAACAGGGAGAAGAGAGGAGAAAGGAAATCCTGGGGTGAGAGGGAGCAATTGTGTGTTTTGCATCTATGAGAATGCTGAACTGATAATTGTGTATACCTGAATTGCACTTATGAAAATGGATATCAGAAAGTCAGACTAGGAAATGAGAGGAAGGGAAGTAAGGAAGGGTGAGGGCCTGTGGTCAGAGACAGCACTGGTGTTCCTCCTCACATCCCCTCAGAGGAGTGCACACCACATCTTCCCAGAGTTCAGAACCAGAATTGCTGAAGCAGCAGAGAGGTGTTCATGGAACCAAGGATTGTTGTTAAGTAAGGGATAGAAGAACTGTGAACCAAAGGGTCTAGACAAATTGGAGAGACGCTGGATGCACCCAGACACATGGATAGAACAGGAGGAAAGGGAAGAAACACAGAGAGGTTGTAGCTGGCAGATGTGGAGTGCCAGGAGACAGATATGGAGACCTGGAAGCAGCCCTCAGCCAGAGATGAGCAGACACCATAGAACTCAGATATCTGGAGGACCCACAGGTGGAGAGCTGCCTGCTTCATAACTGTGGACATCTGTGGACCTGCCAGATGCCATGCTTCACAATAAAGGCTGCTGCCACTTTTCCCCATGCCTTGAAGCCCTAGGACCTCAAGGCTTCACTCACAGAAGACCTAGGGAAGTCAGAGGCCGGGCCTGGTTCAACCTTGTCATCAAGGACCTCAAGATGGACATAGCTGGTCTCCAGAACCCACAGAGGTGTGACCTCTCCCTTTCCCTGGTCTGGCCTCTCCTGCAGGGACTCTGCTTTTTCCTAGGTCCATGCTCAGATCACTCACCCCACATTACAGGGGACACATGTGTGAAGAGTGAGCAGTGTCTTCTGTGCACACTGAGACCAGGTGTGCTGTGGGTTTCAAGGTTAGTGAGGACAGTCACAGAAATTCACTCTATGGCATGAGCTGAGATGAGGCTTAAGGTGGACACCAGAGTTCCTGAGCCTTGGTAGGACTGGCATCTGGTGTCTTGATTGTGAGATGTGAGGAGCATTGAGCTCCCTACCACCCAGGAGCCCGGAGAAGCCCCACTGCCAAGCTGGCACTCAGACCAACTCCAGACAGTGCCATGGTCTGTTTGGTGGACCAGAGCAGCAGCAGGGCCACGTGGACCCCACGTCCACAAATATGATGCTACCTGACCAGGGTAAGCTTCAGGCAATTCATTAGCCAGGGTGTGGAGATCTCATATGACAGAGTGGACAAGAGAGGGATGCTTAAAATTAAAAATGAAGTAAGTAGATTGCGTTAAAAACATGAATGATGCTCAAAATCTATCACTTCATATTTCCCTTATTTTCCAGGTCTCTGAGTCTGCCCACATCCATCACGTCATGCATCATGTAGCACTGCTCTAAGTGGTTGCTATTTTCCTGCATTTCCAACTTCACATCAGCAACACATTTGCAGCTTGAGATCAGCTCTTTTGTTGATCATCCAGACTTTTGCTGGTAATAAACTTGAGAGAAAATTACTAACAAAACTCTAGAAGCAGATACTGGCCTGCCTGCAATAAACTAATGCAAATGGGTTAACCTTCCAACTGAAAGATCTTTCTGAAGATCCAACTGTATTCTCCTAAAAGACACACACCTAATCAGAAGGACACACAGATTGAAGTAAGAGGACAGGGAAGAAAGTCCCTACAAACTGAATTCAAAACCACAAAAAAGGTGCTGCAGGTGACAGCAGGGTGGACTTAAGTCAGAACCTGTGTGTGAAAATCTGCAATTGAATTCATGGGTAGAGAGAGGAGGATCCTTCCAGGAGAGTCCCCACCATCTGGGCAAGCAACCAGGTCAGAAAGTGTGAATAAGGAAGGACCCTGAGCTGAAGGGGGCAGAGCCACTCCACAGCCAGGGACCTTGGCAGCCCAGGAGCATCAATGCACAGAGCATCCAGACAGAAGGGCAGCAGGGGCTTCACAGCTAATCCTGCACAGACCAGGGGGCCTGCAGTGCTCGGGCAGTCCTTCAGCCAGCAGCTGTGGAGGACATGGTCCTCTCAGGGGCACCTGGGACTTTCTCCAGCACAGGGCTGAATGAAGTTCACAGCCAAGTCATCCCCTTGACTCTGTTCTGACCCTGGAGGGGTAACATCCTTAGTCAGCAGGGAAACTGTGGAAACTTCATACATACACGAAAACTAAACGGCAAGATTCTGAACTCCAGTGGATCAAGAAGGAAATTCAAAAACACTTTGAAACTCATGAAAACGGTGACGTGACATCACAAACCACCCAGGATAGAGCACAAAGGCACCAGGTAGGAAGTACCTAGCAAAAGGTATACAGAGCCTGTTGGACAAACAGCCTAAGAGTGCATCTCAAGAAGTAGAAGCCCAAGAGCAAGCCAACCCTAAATCAGCAGGAGCAAGGAATCATAAAGTTCAGAGCTGAAATAAATGAAATTGAGACCAAAAAGGAAAACTTCGACCATCAGCAAAGAGCTGTTTCTCTGGAAAGATGAACAACATCAGCCAACGTTTAGCTAGACTAAGT
The DNA here is from genome assembly GCA_020662805.1 of Glaucomys volans. Taxonomy (NCBI): domain Eukaryota; kingdom Metazoa; phylum Chordata; class Mammalia; order Rodentia; family Sciuridae; genus Glaucomys; species Glaucomys volans. The sequence continues at coordinate 4,084 of JAJEJO010010917.1, read as the reverse complement.
AAAAAGAGGGAAGACCCAGTAAATAAACTTGGATGTGATGAAGGAGAAAGGGGAAATGATCCCACAGAAATATGAAGGCCCACAGGGACCTGAGGACCAGCTGGACATCAGCAAACTGGAAACTTAGAAGCAGTGGACAAACCCTGGACTCTCATGTCTCCCAAGGTCAAGCCTCAGAGGCAGGAAGGGAGTAGGACCATGGCCAGCAGCGGTCTACCCAGCCAGGAGGAGCCACCGGCCCCCAGACCAGAAGGAGGAGCCCACACCAACTCCTCTCAAACCATCCCCAAGCAAAGGTGCTGGGGTCTGGGTGAGCTCTGCCCACAGAGGTGCATGTGCTGAAAGCTCAGTCCCCAGTGAGGCAATGAGAGAGCCAGGGCTTGGATGTGAGCTGTCCCACCAGAGCTCATGTGAGACCATGAAGGAGGTAGAGGAGGAGTGATTGGGATGTAAGAATCTTGACCTCATCAGTGGGTGAATCCCTGATGGGGTTAACTGTGTGCTACCTGGAGGCAGGTGGTGTGTGGCCACAGGAGAGGATCATGGGACATGGTTTTGGGTATGCACTTTGTATCCTGATCACCCTGTGAGCTGCTTCCCTCTGCCACTCTCTCCTGCCATGATGGTCACACTCACCTGGAGCCCCAAGGAATGGAGGCAGCCGTCCATGGACTAAGACCTCTGAAACTGTGAGCCCCTAAATAAACCTTTCCTCCTCTATAATTGTGCTGCTCAGGTCACTTAGTCACAGCAGTGAAGAAGCTAAGACAGCAAATTACAAATGCTTCATACAAATCAAACTCTCTACATGTGGTGAAAACACACAAATGACTTCATTTTCTGGGATGAACCAGAAGTAGCTTAGGACAATCTGGGATATGAAATTGTGAAACTCATCCTCTCTCAGATTGGAGATGGCCTCTAAGGACAGGGGGGCACTGATGTGAGCAGGAACAGAGCCCAGGGTGTCCCTCTCTGTGACCCTGCAACCCAGCCACAGGGCTGGTATCCCAGGCAGACTCCAAGGTACCTCTCCCCAGCAGCCAGGTGTCCTGGGCTTCTCACATTTCGGGTCACCCCACAGCAAGATGGAGGTCAGGGAGGTCCTGGGCATAGTGTGTCTTCAGGGTCCTGAGGTCAGTGGCAGAGACAACCTGCAGCAACCACACTCCATGCAGAACTGACCACTCTCCATCCTGGGTCTTTGCCCAGGAAGCTCCTTTCTGTCCAAGACCTTGCTCAGGTCACCCCTGTCCACAGGCCATGCACAGCTCAGGAGGAGTGGACATCTCCACCTTTTAGAGCCCTGGATGTGGGGCGTGGGTGTCACAGAACCTCACCATGAGGGACAGACAGCTCACCTACACCACAGTTCACTCTAAATGTACACTTGTCTGGGGATTTTACTAGAATTAGAGCTTTCTGTTACCATTTCTCAGCTCAGGCTATGGACACTTTGCTGTGTGTCCTGTGCTTAATGACTGGAGGTTTGGCAGTCTCAATGGTTTTAAAAACCAAGTGCCAGGGTAATCCCTCCATAACATGTGAGAACAGTGACTGCCTCCAGAGTTTGCCAAAGGTCACAGGGGTGAAGGTTCTGGTACTGTGTGGGCTCCAGGATGAAGTGTGTACTGTGACCTGATCCACCACAGGAAGGACACTGGGTAGAAATGTGGGGGAGACATGGGAAGGGAACAGGGTGCTCACCTGAGCATGCAGGTGACATGACATCTGAAGTTCCTACAGTTCAGCTGGGCATGGTGGAGCTCACCTCTAACCCAGGTACTCAGGAGGCTGAGGCAGGAGGATGGCAAGTCCAAGGTGAGCCTGGGCCTCCTGGGGAAACCAGTCTCATAGTAAGATGCAAACAGGACCATGATGGAGTTCAGAGGTAGGACATCCTTGGTCCACTCCCCAGTGTGGAAAAGAAAACCTTACAAAGTTCACACTATAGTCACTGTGCAGGAAATGTCACTGAGAAAAAATTAATTCCATCAGCAATATTGTGAGTATCCAGGTCTGAAAGAGGGAAATTCAGACACGCCTAAGCTAGGGAAGGAGAAGCTTCGGAGGGTCTGACACAGGAGAGAACTCGAGTACAGAAACACAGCGAGCGTCAGGGCAGATGTCAGCGGGCAGGAAACTCAGAGACTGAGCTGAACTGTCCTCTCCTCCCTGCGTGCCTGCTGCTGGGTGAAACTGGGCTCCCTGTGTGCTGAGCGCCCCCTGCTAGCCCTGGACACCCTGCAGGGAGGTTTGTGTCTGGGCTCACACTGAGGTCCCCTCACTGTGTGTCTAGCACAGTAATAGGTGGCAGTGTCCTCAGCTCTCAGGCTGCTCATTTGCAGGTACAGCGTGTTCTTGGAGTTGTCTCTGGAGATGGTGAATCTGCCCTTCACGGATTCAGCATAGTTTATATCAGAGCTACTACCACTACTATATGAGATCCACTCCAGCCCCTTCCCAGGAGCCTGGCGGATCCAGTGCATGTAGTAATCACTGAAGGTGAATCCAGAGGCTGCACAGGAGAGTCACAGGGACCCCACAGGCTGCACCAGGCCTCCCCCAGACTCCACCCGCTGCACGTCACACTGCACACCTGCAAACACAGAGGCAGCCTGGTCAGGACACTCTCACTCACCCACTCTTTCTCTCACTCCTGTCCACTCACACACTCAGGATCTCTGTTCCCCATCAATTACCTTTGAAAACAGGCACAAGGAAAACCCAGCTGAGCACACAGTCCATGGTGAGCAGCCAGTGTTCAGTCCAGACCACTAAGTGGGATGAGCTGGGAGTCCAGGCTGGGCTCCTGTGCAGAGTTGCAGGGTCAGGGTGGGCTGGTTTTCATGAGCAGAGGGAGGCCCTATTTGCATGTCCTCCTGCTATACAGCAGCTGTGGGTGGAGGCCCAAGTCGAGCAGCACTGAGAGCAGATGAGAGTGTCATGGTTCAGCATGGTGGACAGAACAGAATTCAGGAATGCAGAATTTAGTCTCTTTTGATCTTATTGTCCATTATCATAAATTACTTAATATAAGAACAAAATAATATGATGGAAGTTTCATTGCTAACTCTATGGTGGGAAGGTAAAATCACACACAGAAGCATGAATGCTGGTCACTGTGTCTAAAAGCTCATTTCTGGCAAGAGTCACCTAGTATTTGGTCTTACTCTCTCCCTGGAAAAGACTGCTCCCCTGACCCTCTTCCAGCTCCCAGGTGCACACACCTGGTGAGGTCCTCAGAACACATCCTGCACTGGAAATGTGTCTTGTGTCTTCTCCACTCTGCTGCTACCTGCTCTCCAGGGATGCATCCAGTTGTGGGCCTCAGAGACACCTTCAGTGGGAAGGCTGTGCCTCCCTGTGAGGGCCTCCTTCAGCTCAGAAGAATCCAGTTTGCATGGAAACACGAAGTACACATGGTGCTGCCATCTGTGGTGGGCACAGGGCCCAGGTGTGGGCAGGGAGAAATCCATCCTCTGTCCTCAATGTCATGAACTGAGTGCACAAGGGATCACACGTATACCTATTTTGTTAGTGGCCTTGTAGAAGGACCAGCCCATGTCCCCATGGTTTTGTGCTGTGTCAAGGTTCAGGGTTAAATCCCATCATGGCACATGGCCCTCACTGCCCTCACATGGTCCCCAGGCCCCACCTGCCTGTGGACTCTCTCACAGCAAGGCCAGACAGTCTAAGCTCTCCTCACCTGTGGAGTGGCCCTCAGACCCAGCACTGTTGACCTGGTCCTTAGTCACCTGGCCTTTGACAGAGGTGGTGGCCATGATGGTTTTTCCCATGGTGGATGCAGTGACAGGGACACAGCCCCCACTAGTGCAGACAGTGCCAGGCTCCACCTGTGTTCCATTGTGATTTGGCCATGGTCTGGCCATGTGCACCTGAATGTGACTTGGGGCAGGACAGGCCCTGGCTTTGCGTCTTCTGCTGAGTGAAGGAAGTTGCTGCCCTTGAAGAATTCAGCCCTCTCCATGGTTCCTATTCTCCATGCCCAGCATCCTCCTCCTCCAGTCCAAGGAACGTGGTGATGGAGACTGATGGATTTTGTCACATGGTGAAGGTCTTG
>JAJEJO010010850.1:0-15235 GCA_020662805.1 Glaucomys volans | reverse complement strand
CATATTTGGGAAATTTTCTGATATTATTTCATTGAACAGATTGTTCATACCCTTGGTTTGTATCTCTGTGCCTTCCTCAGTCCCAATAACTCTTAAATTTGGCCTTTTCATGATGTCCCATATTTCTTGGAGGTTTCGTTCATGATTCCTAACCATCTTCTCTGTTTGTTCATCTTTGTTTTCACGATTAAATATTTTGTCTTCATTGTCTGAGGTTCTGCCTTCCAAATGATCTATTCTGTTAATTATGCTTTCTATTGAGTTTTTAACTTGGTTGATTGTTTCCTTCATTTCCTTCTTTCCTTCAAGGATTTCTGATTGTTTTTTTCTCAGAACTTCTATCTCTTTATTGAATTGATTTTTTGCTTCCTGCAATTGCTCTATTAGCTGATTATTCATAGCCTGAATCTGCTCTCTCGTCACATCGTTCTCTTCTCAGATCATTTTAATTATGAACATTCTGAACTCCCTTTCTGTCATTCCTTCTACCATGCTGTCTTTGGGATCTCTTGATGTATCATCTAGGTTTGTTTGGGACGCTTTCTTCCCGTGTTTTCTCATGTTGCTCGTGTATCTTCCCCTCTAGTAGTGCAAATCAGAGGGATTTCAATTTCCCTGTAAAGACTTAAAGTGTCCCTGCAGATTTCCAGTAACTTACCCGATGTTTGAGAGGTGCTCGATCAAGCGGTGACCCAAGATACCTGCTGTCCCACTACCTCCAGGTTGGGAATGATCAATGCTTCTGGGCAGAGGCAACCAGGAGACGCAGCACCCTGGCCCCGCCGGAAGACCTGAGCTCAGCTCCGAGGACTCAGGCAGCCGAAGATGGTCTCTCTCTGCCAGGAAAGCTGCAAAATGGTGCCAAAGGGCCCAAACTCCCTGCCAGAGCTGGCACTGTCTTCGCTCCAGGCCAGACCTCACCAGGAGCAGCAGTGCCGCATCTCAGCTAGAAGGCCTGAGCTCAGCTCTGAGGGCTCAGGCCGCTGAAGATGGTCTCTCTCCGCCAGGGAAGCTGCAGAATGGCCGTACCTCGATGTTTCAGACAGCTTTTTCTCTTCTAAAATCAGCCTCACAGAAAGTCTCAAGACATGGGCAAAATGCAGACAACTTCTTAGCCAGAACATAACATCAATGGCCTCTATTCCAGATACCAACAGAGTCTTCCTTTTCTGAATCCTCTTGAGCCCTGTCCTCACTGACCATGATCCTATTTGCATTCTGGTCTTCTGAGCTCCCACCAGAATCTGCCATGAATCTCCATTTAAATCAGTCTAAAATAATTTCAGCTTGTACTGCTAAATATCTCGAAATTCCTCCCAGCCATTCCAGGAAGCTCCAAAAACGTCTGAATCACATGGTCAGGTTATTCACAGCAATGACCCCACTCCCATTACCAATTTTTGTTTTAGTCAGCTATTTCACTGTGACTAATTGATCAGACCAGCACAATTATCGAGGAGGAGAGGTTTATTTGAGGGCTCATGGTTTCGGAGGTCTTAGTCCATAGAAGGCTGGCTCCATTCCTTGGGGCTCTGGGTGAGGCAGAACATCATGGCAGAAGAGCATGGCAGAGGGAAGCAGCTCACATGATGATCAGAAAGCAGAGAGGGAGGGAGGGAGGGAGGGAGAGAGAGAGAGAGAGAGAGAGAGAGAGAAAGAGAGACTCTGCTCTCCAGATACAATATGAATACCCTAAAGCCATGCCCCAATTCCAATCTCCTCTAGTCATATCCTACCACTTCAACTAATCCCATTAGGGATTAATTCACTGATTGGGTTAAGACTCTTACAATCCAATCATTTCTCCTCTGAACCTTCCTGCACTGTCTCACAGGTATGTTTTGTGGGGCTCCTCACATCCAAACCATAACACTCCAGTCCACACTGATAGAGGAAAAGACACATGAACAACATCAAAAAACAAGGGAAGAAAGCACCCCAAACAAAACAAGATGCTACAATGATAGAATCCATTGACAGCACAGTAGAATAAATGTCAGAGAAGGAGTTCAGAATGTACATAGTTAAATGGATCTTCAAAGTAAAGGATGAAGTAAGAGAACAAATACAGAGAGCAAATGATCACTTCAATAGAGATAAAAACCAAACAGAAATTCTGAAAAAACGAACAAAAATCCTTGGAATTAAGGAAACAATAAACCAAATTTAAAAATTCAATAGAAAGTATCACTAAGAGACTAGACCACTTGAAAGGCAGAACTTCAGGCAACAAAGACAAAATACATAATCTTGAAAATGAAGATGACCACACAGTGAAGATGGTAAGAAACCATGAACAGAACTTCCAAGAATTATGGGACAACATGAAAAGACCAGATTGAAGATTTATTAGAATAAAGGAAGGCAGAGAAATGCAAAACAAAGGAATGCACAACTTTTTCAATGAAATCATATCAGAAAATTTCCCAAACCTAAATAATGAAATGGAAAATCAAATACAAGAGGGTTATAGGACCCCAAATGTACAAAATTACAACAGATTCATGCCAAGACACATTATAATGAAAATGCCCAGCATACAAAATAGAGATAATTTAAAGAGAGAGAAAAGCATCAGATTACATATAGAGGGAAACCAATACGGATATCAGCAGATTTCTCAACCCAGACCCTCAAAGCCAGGAGGTCTTGGAACAACATATACCAAGCACTGAAAAAAAAATAGATGCCAACCAAGAATCTTATATCCAGCAAAATTAACCTTCAGATTTGATGATGAAATAAAATCCTTCCATGATAAACAAAAGTTAAATGAATTTGCAAAATATTCCATGAGGAGGATATGAAAAAAAAAAAAACAATAAAAATCAGCAAAGGGAGGAACTAGGCTAAAGGATAAATCAATCAAAGAAGAAACTAAGTCAAGTTAAAAAACAAAAATAAACCAAAATGACTGGGTATACAAATCATATCTTAATAATAACCCTGAATGTTAAGGAGCCTAAATGCATCAATCAAAAGACAGAGACTGGTCTCTGGATTGGATTTTTAAAAAAGACCCAACAATATGCTGTCTTCAAGAGACTCATCTCATAGGAAAAACATCCGTAGACTAAAGGGGAAAGGATGGGATAAAACATATCACTCACTTGGACTGCATAAATAAGCAGAGGTTTCCATCCTCATATCAGATAAAAAGGACTTAGACCCACAGTTAGTCAGAAGGGAAAAGGTATTTCATACTGCTTAAGGGAATCATACATCAACAAGACATAATCATAAATATTTATGCCCAAAACAATGGAGCATCTATGTACATCAAACAAACCCTTCTCAATTTCAAGAAGCAAATAGACCACAACACAATAATACTGGGTGACTTCAACACAACTCTTTCACCACTGGATAGATCTTCCAAACAAAAGCTAAACAAAGAAAAAAATAGAACTAAATAATACAATCCAAAATTTACTATTAATAAACATATATAGAATATTCCATCCATCAATAAGTGAATACACTTTTTTTCTCAGCAGCACATGGATTCTTCTCTAAAATAGACCATATGTTATTCTACAAAGCAATTCCTAGCAAATACAAAGAAAAAGACATACTACCCTGCACTCTATCAGATCATAATGGAATGAAATCAGAAATCAATGATAAAATAAAAAATAGAAGTTATTCCAAAATCTGGAGACTAAATAATACACTATTTAATGACAAATGAATAGTAGAAGAAATCAGGCAGGAAATAAAAAAATTCTTAGAGGTAAATGAGAACACTGATAGAACATATAAAAATCTATGGGACAGTATGAAGGCAGTACTAAGATCAAAATTCATTGCATTGGGGTCATTCATTAAAAGAATAGAAAGTAGACAAATAAATGATGCAACATTACATCTCAAAGATCTATAAAAAGAACAAATCAACACCACAAGCAGTAGAAGACAGAAAGTGATTAACTTCAGAACTGAAATCAATGAAATTGAAACAAAAGAAACAATTGAAAAAGTTGACAAAAAGATTGGTTCTTTGAAAAAAATAAACAAAATTGATAAACCCTTAGCCATGCCAATTATGAGAAAGAGAGAGAAAACTCAAATAAGTAAAATTTGTGATGGAAAGGGAAATATCATGATGGACACTATTGAAATACAGAAGATAATTAGAAACTATTTTGAAAATTTATAGTCCAATAAAATAGAAAATCTTGAAGACATCAGCAAATTTCTAGAGACATATAATCTACCCAAACTGAATCAGGAAGACATAGAAAATTTAAACAGATCAGTTTCAAGCAGTGAAATAGGAAAAGACATCAAAAGCCTGCCAAATAGAAAAGCCCAGGACCAGACGGATTCTCAGATAACTTCTAAAAGACCTTCAAAAAGGAACTAACACCAATATTCTTCGAAGTATTCCAAGATATATAAAAGGAGGGAACCCTTCCAATCTCATTCCATGAAGCTAATATCACCCTGATACCAAAAGCAGACAAAGACACATCAAGGAAAGAAAACTTCAGACCAATATCCCTGATGAACATAGATGCAAAAATTCTCAATAAAATTCTGGCAACTCACAAAAAACATGTTATAAAGACAGTGCACCATCATCAAGTGGGATTCATCCCAGGGATGCAAGGTTGGTTCAACATCTGGAAATCAATAAACATAATTCATCACATCAATAGCCTTAAAGACAAGAATCATATGATCATTGTAATAATGGCAGAAAAAGTACTTGACAAAATACAGCACCCCTTCATGTTCAAAACACTAGGAAAACTAGGAATAGTAGGAACATACCCCAACTTAATAAAAGCTATCTGTGCTAAGTCCAAGGCCAACATCATTCTAAGTGGAGAAAAATTGAAAACATTCCCTCTAAAAACTGGAACAAGAAAAGTATGCCCTCTTTCACCACTTCTATACAACATGGTCCTTGAAACTCTAGCTAAAGCAATTAGACAGATGAAAGAACGTAAAGGAATACAAATGGGAAAAGAGGAACTCGAACTATCCCTATTCGCTTATAATATGATTCTATAATTAGAAGACCCCCCAAATCCCACCAGAATACTTCTAGAGCTAATAAATGAATTCAGCAAAGTAGCAGGGTATAAAATAAACACCTATAAATCAAATGAATTTCTATACACCAGGGATGAATTCTCTAAAACAGAAATAAAGAAAAGTACCCCATTTTCAATAGCCTCAAAAAATAAAGTAATTGGGAAAAAAATCTAACAGAAGATATGGATACTGCAGAACACTAAAGAAAGAAATTGAAGAAGACTTTATAAAATGGAAAGCTCTCCCATGATCTTGGATATGCAGCATTAATATTGTCAAAATGGCCATACTACCAAAACTGTTACACAGACTTAATGCCATTCCTATTAAAATTCCAATGATGTACCTCATAGAAATAGAGAAGGAATCATGAAATTCATTTGGAAGAATGAGAGACCCAGACTAGCCAAAGCCATCCTTAGCAGGAAGAGTGAAGCAAGAGGCATCACAATACCAGACGTTAAACTATACTTCAGAGCAATAATAATAAAAACGGCAAGGTATTGGCAACAAAATAGACAGATAGACAAATGGTGAATAGAAGACCCAGAGACAAACCCACATAAATACAGTTATCTCATACTAGACAAGGGTGCCAAAACACACAATGGAGAAAAGGTAGCCTCTTCAACTAATGGTGCTGGGAAAACTGGAAATCCATATGTAGCAAAATGAAATTATACCCCTATCTCTCACCCTGCACAAAAATCAACTCAAAGAGGATCAAAGACAGGCACAACAACAGAGACCCTCTGCCTAATAGAAGAAAAAGTAGGCCCAAATCTTCATCATTTCAGTTTAGGATCTGTGTTCCTTAACAAGACTCCTAAAGCACAAGAAATAAAATCAAGAATCAATAAATGGAATGGATTCAAACTAAAAATATTCTTCTCAACAAAGGAAACAATCAATAATGTGAGGAGAAAGCCTACAGAATGGGAGAAAATCTTTACCACATGCACCTCAGATAGAGCACAAATCTCCAGTGTATATAAAGAACTCAAACTACACCAAAAAACAAATAACCCAATCAATAAATGGGCTAAGGAACTGAACAGATACTTCAGAGAAGATGATATGCAATCGATCAACAAATATATGAAAAAATGTTCAACATCTCTAGCAATTAGAGAAATGCAAATCAAAACTAAGATTTCATCTCACTCCAATCAGAATGGCAATTATTAAGAATACAAGCAAAATAAGTGTTGGCAAGGATGTGGGGGGAAAGGCACACTTGTACCTTACTGGTAGGACTACAAATTGATGCACCCACTATGAAAAGCAGTATAGAGATTCCTTAGAAAACTTGGTATGGGACCACAAGTTGACCTAGCTATCACACTCCTCCATCTATACCCAAAGGACTTAAAGTCAGCATACTTCTGTGACACAGCCACATCAACGTTTATAGCAGCTCAATTCACAATAGTTAAACTATAGAAACAAACTAGATGCCCTTCAACAGATGAATGGATAAAGACATTGTTGTATATATGTGCAATGGAATATTGCTCAGCCTTAAAGAAGAATGAAGTAAGTCAATCCTAAAAAAAACAAAGGTCAAATGTTTTGTCTGATATGAAGATGTTGATCCATAATGGCGGGGTGGGGGGTAGGTTATGGAAGAATGGAGGAACTCTAGAATGGGCAGAGGGGAGTGAGAGGAGGGCAGGGGTGTGGGGGTGGGAATAATGATGAAATGAGACATTATTATATTACCCTATGTACATGTAGGATTGCATAAACAGTGTGATTCTGCATCATGTACAGCCAGAGAAATGAGAAGTTGTGCTCCATTTGTGTACAATGAGTTGAAATCCAATCTTCTGTCTTGTATAATTAATTAGAACAAATAAAAAAATTTTATCCACATTATTATTTATAATACCAACATCATTTTAGAGGAAAGTAACCTGAGATTCAGAGGTTATATGAATGATCTCAAGCCCAATAATAACACAAACCTGGCTACTGAAAATCCACATTCCACACTTTTCACCTATGTATGTCTGCTGTAGTATTGAAGATATGTAAAACCATCATGCATAATCCAATTATTAAAGTACATTTATCAAAAGAAAAAAAATGTTTGTGCTTTCTAGACTGTAATATAGTGTGATTTTCCCATAATGTTATGTGTTATACATTTAAAACAGCTTATTATTTGGCATCAACAGAAATCATACAAAATTTAATTACATTTAAAATACAGTGTTGGACACAGTGGCACGAGACTGTAATCCCAGTGACTCGGAAGCCTGAGACAGGAGACTCTCCAGTTCAAAGCCAGTCTCAGCAAAAGTGAGGTGATAAACAATTCAGTCAGATCCTGTATTTAAATGAAATACAAAATAGGGCTGGGCATGTGGCTCAGTAGTTTAGTGCCCCTAAGTTCAATTCCCCCCAAAATAAAATAAATAAAATAATATATAGTGCTCAAATCTGAGAAAAAGTATAACTAGCTTTTCACAGAATATTTTATTTTTGGTTTGAAATGAACTACCACTCTTTGACATTTCACAATCTTTGAATACACACCATTATACTGTATGTTTTCCACTATCAAATGTGATACATTAAAGTACTCTTTGGATTTTGTAGGATATGTTTGAAAATTTGTACAATAGAAACATTCCAATATTATTGGGTAGCTTATCAGGCTCCTGAGCCCTTTTTCATACCTTTCTTTTCCAGAGTGTTGCCTTAGTAACTGCCCAACAGAAGCATTTTCCTGCAGTTTTCTCTAAATAGTACCCAGATAATTGCTGAATTTAGTCATTGCAGTATCCAGGAAATAATGTAACTCAAATTTGTTTTGTTTCTGATTCCAACAATTTAGAGACTAAAAATGTTCCAGTAAAAACAGGTAAGTATGTCAGATATATTAAAATAGCAATCACATGTAGTACAGTAGAGAGATGATAGATATAAAATAATTTCTTTTATTATCCAAGGGAAAGATAGACTTACTAACCCATGTAAAATGAAGTATGTGTGTTACAATTTAGAAATAATTAACTGAAAGCACCCAGAAAAACCACTTCGGATGTGGGAACTCATGCAAGAGATTTCATTAAGCAGACAGGCAGAGTGTCTGCCCACAGAGTGAGAGAGAGAGAGAGAGTGAGAGTGAGTGAGAAAGTAAGAGTGAGTGTGAGAGAGAGAGGTAGATGACCAGGGTGTCCACTCTCAGAACTGAGGGGAGAGAGAGAAAATGGCAGGGGAGCTATTCTTAAGTAGTGGAATTTAACAACGATCAGACAAATGGCTGCTGAGAATATTCACAGGCTGACTAGCGGACCAATGGTTGGCTAGGATATTAACAGGCTGAAAAGAGGACCAATGGCTGGTAAGGATGTTTGCAGGCTGACAAACTGGTTTGTAAGATGGGAGAGGGAGGAATACTGGTGGCAGCTGATGCCAATATTCCTCCCTTTTTGTATTTATAGATATAGGGGGTGGGACAATGGTCTTTCTTCTGTAGCTTCTTCCTGCTCTTTAGGATTTAAGGAGTTAAGAGTACTAGATATTAGCCGGGCGTGGTGGCGCATGCCTGTAATCCCAGCACTTGGGAGGCTGAGGCAGGAGGATAGCTAGTTCAAAGCCAGCCTCAGCAATTTAGCAATGTAGCGAGGCCCTAAGCAACTCAGTGAGACCCTGTCTCTAAATAAAATACAACAAATAGGGCTGGGGATGTGGCTCAGTGGTGGAGTGCCCCTGGGTTCAATCCCCAGTACCAAAAAATAAAAAATAAATAAAAAAAGAGTACTAGATGTTATTTAACAGTTAACCTTTAAACTTTGTAAATTAATCAGATGTCTCTAACAAACACACTTGAGTAATCCTAAATATGTTAAATCTACTTATTTTACTGTAAAAAACAAGATATCAGACAAGTGTATTGAATAGTATCTGCCTTCTCTGTCCTGTAGAAGAAAAGTTCTAGAAACAATTGATATTAGACATTATGGATATAAACATTTTATTAATTTGACCACCTAGAGACTTGTGAGATAAGTAATTTCAAAGATATTTTACCTTCATTTTTTTACACAATTTTAAATTGACCCTTTTTAAGTCACGTGAATTAAAGGTATCTGAATCCATTTTTAAAATTTTAATTCATGAGTGTTGTATTTGGATGCACACAATAGACACCATGATATCAGACAACAGGATATACACATAACACAAAAGAAAAGGCCTTGTAGCTTTTTGTAGGTGAATCTCCATTGCAATGTTATGGATGTTCAAAAATAACTTTGGAGTTTAATAAAAATAGAACTGATCAAAAAACCATTAACCTAGGTATATAGGATCAAAATTGTGAGCTCAAAAAATATAGCATTTAAGAAAAACAAAACAAGGGTCCTAGAAGAAAAAGTGATAATGGCCATTAATTATTTTAGTAAAATAGCATGAGAGAGTGAGAAAGCGAAAGGCAGAGAGAGGGAGGGAAAGGGAGAGAGAGAGAGAGAGAGAGATAGAAAGTAAAAGTGTTTTTCTGTGCTGCAGACCAGAAGTTTAAAATGGGCACTTGTATTGTTTTGTTTTGTTTTGTTTTCTAGAACATGTGTGCGGGACTGGGGGGCTGGCTGGGGGAGCGGAAGCAGAAACAGAACAGGGCAAAGGAGACAGAGGAGCAGGGGCAGGAGGGGCCTCTGCCTCAGGGGACCAATATGGGGGTGGTTCGTTAGCTGAGTCAAAGTCGGAGGAGGAGGGATTACGATGGGGAGAAGAAGCCAAAAAAAATGTGTTCGGTTTTTCAGGAAGAGCAAAGATCAGGTTTAGTGCACAAGAAAGAGAAAGCTTGAAGATAAGGAAACCCTTTCTATCTGCCCACTCACTCACAGAAGTTATATGCCATTACGTGGTCATTTTGGATTGATTATCTAAAGGATAGGCCGGGGGTCCCAAGGGTGAATCTGCCAGAAGAGAGGGCCCAGGTCCATGGTGGAGACTGATACAGCCAAGTCAGTGTCCAAGGCATCCCAAGGTCACAGACTAGTTGGCTAGAGATGAGAAGGCAGCACAGTGATGGGGTCATCACTCGACCATCAGTGTGTGCTGGGCGAAAGCCAAGAAAGTTGAGGACCTGATGTCCGGGTTTTCAAGAGAGAGAGCAAAGAGAAGCCTCAAATATGAGAGAGAATCACCACCATAAAGACTGGGAACCACCCATCAACTAAGGCAGCCAGCCATAACTGTAAAAGTTGTGGCTGGGGGAATCCCCACTCCTCAGTTGCCTTGAGGGTGCCGGATGATTAATGGTCATGTCTCAGGTCAGCAGACGAGGGTTTACGTCGACCTAGGGGAAAACTCACTAATCTGAAGCCAGTGTCTGGATGTGGAGGAGAGCGTCCAGGCGAATGGAAGGTGAGACCACCGTCTGGGGGGGTCTTGGGTGTCAGATGGGATTCCACTCACCTAAGTGACAGTAGAAGAGCCCATCTAAGTCACAGCACCAAATGAAAGCACCCAGAAAAACCACTCCAGATGCGGGAATTCATGCAAGAGGTTTTATTAAGCGGACAGGCAGAGTGTCTGCCCTGAAGGGAGAGAGAGAGAGAGAGAGAAAATAAGAGAGTGAGTGAGAGTAAGAGTGAGAGAGAGAGAACAGAGAGAGAGTGAGAGTGAGTCAAAGAGTAAGAATGAGTGAGTGAGAGAGGCAGATGACCAGAGTGTCTGCTCTAAGGGCTGGGGGAAAGAGAGAGAAAATGGCAGGGGAGCTATTCTTAAGTAGTGGAATTTAACAACAATTGGACCAATGGCTGCCAAGAATGTTCACAGGCTGACTAGCAGATCAATGACTGGCTAGGATGTTCGCAGGCTGAAGAGCAGACCAATGGCCGGCTAGGAGGTTCACACGCTGACCAGCTGAGTTAAAAGATGGGATGGAGAGGAATACTGGTGATAGCTGATGCCAATAGTAATTAACAGATTAAAATAGAATTACTTTTAATGCAATAAAGGGAAAAGACAAACACACACTGAGGCAATCCAATAGAAACCTAGAAAAGATTCTTCTACTATCATTTATATCTAAAAAGAACAAATAATAATAATAATAATAATAATAATAATAATAATAATAAAAGAAACCTATAAGAAACATATGTCTAGTAGCTGAAACAGTTCACACACTCAAAAGTGCAAGATATTTAATTTCAAGGTTTATAAAATCAGATATAATTTCTATTTCAAGCCACTATTGTGCATTGGAGCTGAAACTTAATCTTGGTAAATGGAATAGACCCTTATTCCTAACATTTTTCTCAAATAGGCAACTAAATGCTGGCATGGAGTCACATGAGAAGTTATGACATGGACCTCTGTTATTATGATTGAAGTACCCTACCATATATATAAAATAATTACCACAGTGCTTGGCATATAGTAAAACTAGCTATTATCCTAAAATTTCTTCCTATCAGAAGAAATCAACACCCTGACAGTTGTATTTCTTTTGAGACCTCTCTCTTTGGCTTGCAGATAATCACCTTCTCCCTTTCCTTTTGCACAGCCTTCCTTCTGTATGTGTCTGTGACTTGGTCTCCTCTGATAAAGATAGGAGCCATATCAGATTAAGGCCCAACCTAATGACTTCATTTTAACTAAATTATCTTCTTAAAGACTATCTCAAAATACAGTCATATCCTGAGATAGTGGGGGGTTAGGACTTCAGCATAAATAGGGGTGTAGGACATAATTTAATGATAACAATGTTATTGAACATACTTTCCAAATAAAACTGAGAATTATGGGTGTCAAAGGAGATACCATGGTTATATTCATAATAAAAGGCAGAACCAATATTTCTGTAATTCTAAACAAAGATCTCTGTAATTTTAAGCAAGGCCCATTCTCTTGAAAGTTCATTATACATTTGACCTTATATGTTCATGGGCCTAGTAAGTAGAGGGGAAAGACAGAAGATGGTGTGGGCTGGTGGAATTGGACCCAATATCCACAAAGCAAAACAAACACATGAATCAAGTTCCACACATTTTTTTTAAAGTGGGTCAATTTGAGGGTAATTTGCCCCCTAAAGTGATATTTAACATGTTCTGGATACATTTTTGATGGATAGAACTGAGCTTGTGCTGCTGACATCTAGTGGGTAGAGGTCATTGATGTTGCTAAATATGCTACAATGCATAGCCTCCACAATAGTGAATTGTATGGGCCAGAATATCAATAGTGGTAAAAATGAAAAATGCTGAATCAGAATAAGACAATCTGGACACTGAATGTGCCTGTCCCCAGAAGAGATCACTCCCACTTAGCCATCTCCCAACTAGTGATCAGTGCTAAAGGAATAGAAAATTATATAGACTTATTTTGAAAATTTAGAATTCTGTGCTGATCATTCCCAGGCATGATTCATATTTGCTTCCCCAGGTCATCCTGTTTGGTATAGCCTGCTGTAGCAACCTGGCAAGAATGGAACCTACGGGATTCAAACTTAATTCTTGTTACCATAAATAAGTATGTCCTTGTCCCTCTTTCACCTACCCCTTCCAGATAAAAGGTTTGGATGAGTGTAGATATGATTGAAAAAGTAAACATCAAGGTTATAGTTACTGAAATGGGACACTCCGGTATTTTATAGATAGAGGAAGAGCGATAACTCATTTAGGGCTGTACAGGGGAGGGAGGGGCCTTAATGACTTTTGCTTATCAGAACTTCCTCTGGAGCTTCCCCATCCACCAAGGAAACCATTCTGGTGCAGCTATCCCAACTTGTTGCAAGCACCTTCAATTTAACTGACTGCTAGTTCTGCCAGCACTTACCAGATAGTTCTGATAACCATTCCCCTTTACCTTATTAAGAGATCTATCAGAAGCATCAGGGGATAATCCCAGCTCCTCCTCATGTGTATGCACTCACATCTACACCTCCCCACACACCTGTACCTGTTGATGTTATCCTCAGCCCCAATCCCAGTTATCCCATACAGTAGACTAATGCCATGCCCTCAAGCTAGTGCCATGGATAAATAAGCAGATTGTATTGACTAGTCTTTAGCAGACCTTTCAAAATAAGAACTACATTTAATTATTTGAGCTAAACTATGAACCATAAGGTTTGCTTCAAATATTCTCAACCTGTTTCACTGACTGAGGTAAGTACCACTTGCAAAGTGGGGAATCAGGACTCAACACATTAAAAGGTGCCTTTCTTTACAAGGCACCATTTGTACTCTTGGGAATGTACTTTTTGGATGGGCGCCAGGGATTAAGACGCGTCTTTCCCTATAACACTGTGACTTGTACCTTGGGGGTTGTTATGTCTCAGCATTTAAAATTCTCCAACACTCTTGTGTTAGTTTCTTGTAGCTACAACAAATATCTGAGATGATCAACTTATAAAGATAAGAGGGTTTTTTTCTCACAATTTCAAAGTTCCAGTCCATGATAAGTTGACCCCATTGCTTTTAGGCCTCTGTTGAGGCAGCACATCATAGGGGTCAGGGCATAACTTCTCAGCTCCTGGGTAGAAAGTGAAAGAGATGGAGAGCGTCTGGGGCCCCATATCTCTTTCAAGGGGATGTCTCCAAAGACCTCCAAGTAGACCCCATCTCAAAGTTTTCACTACCTTCCAATAGTGAAAAACTTGAGACTTAGCCTTTAACATACAGGACTTTGGTGTATATTCCAGACCCCAGCTATAGCAACCCTAAAGAGAAGGGCTTAACTGCAGCAAGAACATACATACCAGGGCCTCAGCTTTGCCTGTTATTTCAGTTGCTTCAAGGAAAAGCAATCTGATACATTATCTAGGGATACTTCTTTTTGTTTTCGGTTCAGGGGATTCAACCCAAGAGCACTCAACCACTGAGCCACATCCCCAGCCCTATTTTGTATTTTTATTTAGAGACAAGGTCTTGCTAAGTTACTGAAGCTGGCTTTGAACTCAAGATCCTCCTGCCTCAGCCTCCAAAGCTGCTAGAATTACAGGCATGAGTCACCAAGCTTGGTGGGATACATTCTTGTTGACTACTTTTGCCTTCTGTGATTAGGCAAGGGTGGAATAAGGGTTAGTGACTTTTGTAACTTTTACAAACGTTCAGTTCCCTCCCCACCTCTACTTCTACTTCTCTAATATCCATTTTACTTTTCATTCCTGTCATCTCTCATTTCTTGGTTAACAGGCCAGTGGTGAAGACACTACTCCACCTGTGTCTTCATTGTTCTTTGAGGTTTTATTTTCTCATGTTTTCATTTCAGTTGTGTCTCAGCAGGGCACAATGCATACACAAAGACTTCACCAACTGGAACCGAATTCATTAACTTTTAATTTATTTATTGCTATCAATTTGATCTAGATTATAAGATTTTTAATTTATGAGCATAACTAGTGATATAAGTGGGTATAGCTAGCTTTATACCTCATCTTCTTAGGAATGATTATACTGCTGCTGCTGCTGCTACTGCTGCTGATAATGAATTTCAAAAGTTATTTCTTGAGTGCTAAATACATTCTGGGTAATTTACATATAGCTTCTAATTTTTAAGACAAGCTGGAAAAAAATTGTGGATAGTGGAAGAAATAAGTAAATTGTCACAGAAAATGCCATGGAAATAGAACTAGTAAGTGTTAGAGCTTGCATTATTATCAAGGACCATCTGAATATGAAGTTTTTGCTTTATCTATTATATCACCCTCCCCTTTTTGGTGTGCTTAAAAATTAACTAGAACATAAAAATTGGTGGAAGTCATGTGTTTAAAGCCAAAAGCTTGATGAGTCCACTGTATTTCCCCAAAAGTTCTGGCCTGAATTTTATGGTATATACAGGACCATTTCAAACTGTTTTTTCTCCCCATATAAATAACCTACTTCAGGGTCCTTTGTAAATTACTTCTAAAAATATTAAAGATGAGATTAAATATCTTGACTTGGTATTTTCCCATACTACATCAAAGAAGACTAAACACTTTGGTCAATTTTTCACTCATTGTATAGATAGCATTGCTCTTTTGTGTTTTGCTGCCCTCTTAAATGTTCCCTTAATAGTAAGTTAGAGCATATGATGGACAATTTTCCTTTGCACCATTTTGTTTGTCTTGCTTTTTCCCCTGATGTTAAGTAGCTGAGACTAGAAAAGGGCTCACAGAGGTCATACAGTTCAACAGAATTCCTGTCATTTTTCTTCCTTCTCCACCTCCTCCTCCTCCTCCTCCTCC
>JAJEJO010010724.1:0-10387 GCA_020662805.1 Glaucomys volans | reverse complement strand
AAAGAAAAAAAAAGAAATGGAAACCACACAAAGTCTTCAATGGGAACATGAATTTTTAAAATGTGGTTTTAATATGGAATATTGCATAGCAGTTAAAATGAGTTACAGCTGTGTCCATGAAAATGGATTAATCTGTAAAACAGTGTTTAATCTTGGCTAATCAGAAAAACAAGAAAGCAACTTTTACAAACCAAATAATCATTTATATAAATCATTTTGTAAGCAGTAAAAATCAATATGCTGTATATAGATGCAGGTTTAAGTGGTAAAATTACAATGCAAAGCAAGTGAATCATTGGCAAAACATTCAACAGGGTAGTTGTCTTTGGCACTAGGAGAGGAGAACTTCTGTGATGGGTACTCCAGCACTTTTGGAGTCTGGTTGTGTCCTAAGTCTTAGTGGTGGGCATGTGGGTGTTATTATTTCTCTGTGGAGTGTCCATATACATTTAGTTTTACTTCTTTTGTATGATACATTTCAACAGAAGAGCACAAAGAACACAAAAGAAATTGTCCTTGCATTCTATTGAGTGTTTCATGGATTCCAAAGCAGAATTATTCACATTCCTTACATTCACTGGGGCTGGGTTTGCTGAACTCTGGATCCCTGAAGCCGTAGAGCACACATGCTGGATTAACATGCTTCTGAGCTGGGAATTTCCCCCCACCATTAGAAGAGCCTGAAAGGAGGGCAGAAAATGCTACTTGTCACACCCCTTGAATATTTTTGACAAATAGAGGGATAAAAAAGAATGAGATAATTGAAGATCTGAGGAAAGAAGGACTGTGTCAGCCCAAGAGAGAATATAGAAAAAATTTAAAAATTGGTGTTTGGAATTTCGTAAGAAATTATTTGGTTGGCGATGATAAAAAATGATGTGCTGTGCACATTATTTTGCAAAGGAGCATTCAAATTCTGTTGCTTTGTTTTGCTCTGATCTTCTGATTTTCTTCTCTTCTATTAGTTTAAGCTGACCTTCAACAATCCATTGTTTGGGGTTTCCCCATTCAGTTTTAAATGCTGCTTTTCAAATCTGTGTGAGAGCTATTTCGTGTTTGCTAGATTATTAAGCAGGTTCATATGGCAATGCAAATGTTTGTCCTGAGCTGGGAATTATAACGAAACTGTACTTCCTGTATTCATGAGATAATGGATAAGGATAACTTTTAAGGAATTAAAATAAAAAATCGAGATAATAAATGGCAGGAAGCAGAAGCTTCCACAATCTGGCTTTAAAGTTCTCTGATTCTAACAACTTTTCAATTCTCTAACCATATTATAACTCTCAGAACCAGCTTTCCTCCTTTATTATTTCAAAAACCATAGTTTTCTTTCCATTAGTTTCTTGGATTCCAAATGACTTTTTATTCCCACATAATTGTTACCATCTTCTTGTTCAAACGCTGTTGTAAAACTCAGCAAAGTTCTCAGAGAATAAGAGGAATGAAAAATCTGGACCTCAGAGATTGCACATGATATAAGAGAGAAGAGCCTTTGTGATCCTGTCCCTGCAACTGGAGAATCTGAGAGATGACATGCACCACAGGCCACCTAAGTAATGCAGGAGAGTTTCCTCATCTCTCTGAAGAGAGTCCTCTGGCTTCAGTTTCTGACTTAATGCTTGCAGGAACAGAGAGCTTGGTACTTCACAGGACAATAATGATGCTGTTGGAACTGTGAGGAATTCCTTCCTATGGTGAGCTATCATAGCCGTCCATTGGGCTAGCTTTGACTTCAAGGAGACCAATTCTTTAAATATTTAAAATAGCATGACCTTATTTCAAGGCATGTCTCCAAAAAGTTTTCTCTTCTGAATGTCAACTATTACTGCTTCTGTTGCCCATTCCTCCATTTTGTTTTCAGACTTTGTAGACATAGTGTCAAACTAGGTCAGTATCCCTTCTTTGGAGGCCTGGCTCCAATACAGCAGCATCTTTCTAAAGCAAGGTGAACACACTGAGTACTGGACTCCAGATATGGCCCAGATCCTGGGGAATACTAAGTAGTTTATTTCTTCTTTTGCACTGAGCTGCTTCTCCTCCTCCTTCTCTTTTAAGTTTTGGTAGAAACTATATGACACAGAAGGGCCATATAAAAACAACTAGGGATTAGCATTTAAATCCCACTGGAGTTAGCTGCCCTAAGGATGTTGATTGTAAAGTTAGGACATTTTAACAGACATTAATCCAATGCTAAGTGAAATATCCCTGAGCCCTTAGGGGATGGGGAGGAACCTAAGAAGCTGGGACTGCTCCCTCATTCCTTCACCCCAAGGCCTCTTGTCTCTACATCTCTCTGCAGGTCTGTCCTGCTCCTCTTTTCTTGGCAAAGTGCCTTTGCATGAAATTTATGATTTTTTTTTATACCTCTGGTTTGCCTGTGTTCTGTTGTGCCTTGAAACCAACCTACTGCAAACTTCATACAACCCCTTCCCAATCCTGCTTAGTTTCTTTCCATCTTTAATGTCCACAGAGTTACCTGGGGGATTCTGTTAAAATTCAAATCATGGCTCAGGAGGTCTGCAGGGGGAGTCAACATTTTTAACAAGTTCCCAGCCAACATGGATGCTGCCTGTCCACAGGTCACACTGAATAGTAAATGGATCAGGCTGTAGCTGATTCAGTTTCCCAGTTTCCCAATTCCAATTTCCTGGGAAAAGTCAATTTTATTCTCTTGGTCCAGCTGTTGGATTTGCTTACCCTGTATCAGGTGATTTTCCTGGTCCAATAGGTAATTGGCAGAGGAACAAAGATATACAATACAAACATGGGCACCTTGATGGGCCCTTTAGGAGACCTGTGGGTAGACTGAGTAGTTGAAGATCTAAAATATCTCTACAGCAGGAGTCACTAAAACTCCCTGATTACTTTTGTGTAAATGACTCACAAAACCAAATTTTGTGTATCTTGCATTTGTGCAATTTTTCTGATAGAAATGCCAAAATATCATTGGCATGGTTCTGATTTTCTTTGACTTCTGTTTACACTGTGAAGTTAAACCTATTTCTGATGTTTGTGTGAGCCCTACCTGGGCCTGTCAAATTAAAATATTACAGAAAACAATATGAATTATCCTCTTAAAGCAGGTTTTCATTTTTTTTTATTTTTATTTATTTCATTTATTTATTTTTGGTGCTGGAGATTGAATCCAGGAACACTTTGTCACTGAACTACATCCCCAGTCCTTTGAATTTTTTTATTTTGAGACAGGTTCTTGCAAAGTTGCTGAGGATGGCCTGGAACTTGCAGTGATCCTCCTGCCTTAGGAGATCACAAGCTTGCTGGGATCACAGGTGTTGCCACAGTACCAGCACACACATTCATATTTTAAATTTTGTTCTTCCGTCATCCCAATGAGATTTTGGAATAAAGGAAAGGCTTGCTTTCAGCTGTTCTAAAGAAGAAGTAATTTATAGTGCTTTTTTTTTTTTTTTTTTTTTTTTAATCTCTGTGCCAGACCCTGAGTTTAGGGTCTGGCACAGAGATCTTCACTTCTATGAAATTTGCAATCTTCACTTCTATGAAATTTGCAATTGTAATAGTCAAATATCTCTTTTCAAGAACTTCTCCATGTGGGCCATTATGGCCCTTTGTGGAGTCAGTGAGAGTGATTTCCAAGTTGTGCACTTCACATCTATGAGGAGACATTGAAGATGTTCAGAACTAAAACCTCCACCTTCTATCACCCAGCCACCCCTGCCAGCCATATAGGATGCTGACTTCCCCAGTATACTTAGAGCAAGGGCAACATTTTACTTTTACTCACTGAACTAGATATTCTTCCCTCTTGATTCCAATTGGCTCCAAAGTTATGTAATTTCAAGTACATAGGTAGTTTCTAAGGATGGAAGTACTTGAAGGAGAGTGCAATGCAGAGGACATGACAAGGATGAATGACACAGGATAATGAGAAAGTTCTCTGGCATGTGTCTGGGGAAGGTAAAGTGATTCTGCTTGGAGAGCTTAGGAAGAAATCCTGTAGCAATTCATTTCAGCCCTGGATTGTTGGGCTTGGTCCTCTTGTGCATTCACTTTTTCATTTTTTTAAAACTAGTCCTAGAAAAGTCATATGATCCATTTGGGGTTTGCAAGAGGGCTTCCATAATTCAGAGTTTTGGCACATTCATTTAATCAGAAACTTGGCTTCTTTTTCTTCTCTTCATTTTGTCAATTAAGAGGCATAGCCACAATGGATAGATTCATTCTGGATGCAAAGAAAATCAAAGTGCTCTCAGAGATTTGTTGGGCCAAGGAGACACTCACATGGGACCACTTTAGAGATCAATTTCCAAGGCTCATGAAAAATAAATGGAAGTGTCCTTGTGTGAGTCTGTTAGCGTCTGTACTCTGCATTATACATGACCCTCGCCATGTTTGTGGTGCATCTATTCATCCCACTGTTCAACAAGGATTTTCCATTTTTGCCAAATGGTAGATATCAAGATAAACTACATGCTTGCTCACTCTGGTTTTCTTGGCAGGAGCATCTCTGCACTTTTCTTCTTCTTTCTTAAACTATCTGCAATTTATCTTTGTTTGGTATAACCACAGTGGTTAGGCCTGTTCCCTTAAGGTGTAGTTTTGAAGGCTTATAAAATTTCTCTAGTCTTAATATTTCTTGATAATTTTTCTTTTTGCATTACTGTCCTTTTTTTAAAAAAAAACAAATGTTATCACTTGTCTGTTGAAAAGTAGTTAATAAATAGAACTTTGATGTAGATGTTGTAAGAAAGCAACAAAACAAACAAAAACTAGAAAACACAAAACAACCAAAGATCTGATTCCTGCTCCTTGTTAGCTTACACATAGTACCAGATATGCAAACAACATTGCAGGATTTTGTTTTAAATAGCAATTTATTAATTTTAATGATACAGTTTGTAGAATGGAAGCTTGCATTTGAATTAGAGTTCCAATAAACAGGCATTATGTTTTGCCTAATTAGAATGATTTCTGCATTTTATAGGCACTGAATTTTTGGATAACTTAGCAGATAGAAAGCCCATGTGCCATTTTTCTTTTCTTCCAGATTTAATAATCTATCATAATAGCTATTCAAACTCTTCCAAACTGCTGAATATTTGTCTTAAGGGCATTTTCTTTTCTTGGTCAAGATAATAATTGCAGTCGCTAATTTTTTTTCATTTTGTTTATTCAGTTTGTACTCCAAATCTCCTATTCTCATTTGTTTTATATTGCTTGCTCTGCGGTTCCTAGATTTCTCCATTTGTTCCCATTAAGGACTGCTTAAATCTTGTGAATAGCAGTCATTAATTTATCAGAAAAAAATATTTTGGTCCAAATCACTATTGATTTGAGTTGTCACTAGATTTAAATATATGATAACTGCAAACAACTGAACCTTTCCTACTGGTTTAAGTGGCAGCACTTGTGAAACTTGCAAAGTTCTGTAATTGTCAGCTTCTTTTTTCCACTGTGCCCTTAAATTAGAGACATATTTGTGCAGTGACCAAGACACCAGGAGACACCTTTCTTTTCCTAAAGAATGACCTTCATGATGAAGAATAGAGCTCATTTACAAATTCCAGTTTCAGAAAAGCTTGGAATTGAGACAAATTGGAGGACATATATAATTTTTGACATGAAAAGCTGAGAGATAGATAGGCACCTCAGTTATAGTTTTTTTCATCCAGCTTTAGGAGCTTACACAAAGCTGGGATAATGTTCTTTTGCAACTCTAGACATCAAGGAAAGCAAATGTCGGCTACAGCCGCCTCTGCAGGCTGCGGTGTACATACTACTGCGTACTGCGGGGGTGGAGCTTTTAAGTGGTGCCTATATGAACAGTTCATTTTAATGGTGAAGTGCTTCTTTTTCACCCAATATTTTATTATAAAAATTTTCAAAATACAGCCAAGTGAAAAGAATTTTATGGTAAACACCCATAAAATCACTTAGATCCTACCATTAACATTTTATTATGTCATATCTTCTGTCTGTCCCTTGATCAAGCAATCTGTCTTAGTTTTAATGCATTCCATGGTAAATTGCAGACGACAGTAATATTCCTTCAAAATACTTCAGCATGCAGTTCGTTAATGAAGAGTTCAATATTTGTTTATAATTTTTATTTCAGATTAAAATTTACTGATTTTGACAAAATGTATACATATACCTCATTGTGTCTTCTTTCACTCAATCTAATTTTTTTCTTCATCCCTAATGTTCTATACACCAGAAGGCATTCCTTTTTATTGCTAAATAATATTCCATTATGTAATCATGTCATAGTTTGTTTCATTCTCTGTGTTTCTAGTTTTAAACTATTATTAATAGAGCTGCTGTGAACTTTCTCAGACAAGTCTTTTTGTGTAAATATATTTTCATTCTTTAGGTAGAATTGTAATTGTAGGGTCATAGATTGGGTACATTTTTAGGTAAAAATCTCTATATAGTATTGTTTTCATTAGAGCATTAAAATTACATATAGTAGTTGGGTTCATTTTGGTAAAATAATACATACAAGGAATTTGATTTCAATCCCCATCCCACCCTTTCCTCCCTTCCTCTCTCCCCCATTCTCCTTCCTCTACTCTATTGACCTTCCTTTTGCTCCTTTATTTACTTATTTTTGATTCATACTTTCTACATATACATAAAGGTGAACTTCCTTTTGGGAGATAAACACATGCACACACACACGTATACAAATATATATGCATACAGAATGTATATGTATATATACGTATGTATATACATTTATCATGAGTTTTGTTAAATTCATTCCATACTTCCTCCCCTTTCCCTTACTCTCTCCCTTCCACTTTTCTCCTTCTTCTATTTCACTGGTCTTTCCTATATATTTATGGTATCTGATCCCTCCTGCATGATCTTCTTTCAATTATTTTGCTCTAGCTTCCACATATGAGAGAAAACATTCCATCCTTGATTTTCTCAAACTGGCTTATTTCACTTAGCATGATATTCTAATTTCCATCTATTTATTGGCAAATGCCATTATTTCATTCTTCTATATGGCTGAGTAAAACTCCATGGTATGTGTGTGTGTGTATATATATCTATTTCATACCACATTTTCTTGATCCATTCATATTGCCAGGCACCAGGCTGATTTCATAGTTTGGCTACTGTGAATTGTGTTGCAATAAAGGTTGAGGTGGCTGTTGCTATAGTATGCTGATTTTAGCTCTTTTAGATAAATACCAGGGAGTGGGATAGCTGGGTCATAGGGTGGTTCCATTCCTAGTGTTTTGAGGAATCTCCTTACTGCCTTCTAGAGTGGTTATACTAGTTTGCTGTCCCATCAACAATGTAAAAGTGTACCTTTCCCCCTACATCCTTACCAGCATCTATTATTGTGTTCTTTTTAAAAAATATTGTTTTTAGTTGTTGAAGAACCTTAATCTTATTTATTTATATACAGTGCTGAGAATCAAACCCAGTGCTTCACACATGCTAGGGAAGTTGTTCACCACTGAGCCACAACCCCAGCCCCTATTACTGTGTTCTTGATAATTGCCATTCTGATGGAGTGAGATGAAATCTTATGGTTTTGATTTGCATTTTCCCTGATTGCTAGAGATGTTGAACATTTTTTCATATATTTGTTGGCCATTTGTGTTTCTTCTTTTGAGAAATTTCTGTTTAGTTCTTTTGCCCATTTATTGGTTGGGCCATTTGGGTTTTTTGTCTATTTTGTTATTTTTTTTTTCCCTTAGCATTGAGTTTTTTGAGTTCTTTATATATTAATCCCCTGTCAGAGGAGTAGTTGACAAAGATACTTTCCCATTCTGTAGGCTTTGTCTTCACACTCTTAATCATTTCCTTTGCTGTGTAGAAACTTTTAAATTTGATGACATCCCAATTATTGATTATTGGTTTTATTTCTTGAACTTTAGGGGTCTTACTAAAGAAGTTGGTGCCTGCACCTATATGATGGAGTGTTGACCTTATGTTTTTTTCTAGCATTTGCAAGTTTTCTGGTCTAATTCCTAAGTCTTTGATACATTTTAATTTGATTTTTGTGCAGGGTGAGAGGCAGGGATCTAATTTCATTATTTTACATATATGTATCCAGTTTTCCTGGCACTATTTGTTAAAAAGGTTGTCTTTAATCCAAAGGAGGGAAAATATATGTGTGTGTGTGTCTATGTATATGTGTGTGTGTGTCTATGTATACAGACACACACATATGTACACACACACATATATACACATATATTTATATAATTGTTCTAATTAGTTATACATGACAGCAGAGTGCATTTTGACACATCATGCATAAATGGATCTCTAACATATATTTTTGGCATGTTTGTCAAGTATGAGATGGCTGTAAGTATATGTTTGTCTTTGGGTCTTCTATTTTATTCCATTGGTTGTGTCTATTTTGATGCCAATACCATGCCGTTTTTGTTACTATAGCTCTGTAATATGATTTGAGATCAGGTATTGTACATCACTTTTTTTGCTCAGAATTGCTTTGGCTATTCTGGATCTCTTATTCTGCCAATTGATTTTAAGGAATGGTTCTACTAGTTCTGTGAAGAATATCATTGGTATTTTGATGTGGATTGCATTGAATCTGTATATTGGTCTTGGTAGTATGGTCATTTTGACAATATTAATTCCACCTATCCAAGAGCATGGGAAGTCTTTCTGTCTTCTGAAGTCTTCTTTAATTTCTTTCTTTCTTTAGTGTTTCATAGTTTTCATTATAGAGATCATTCACTTTCTTGATTATATTAATTCCCAGGATGTGTTTCCCCATGAGGTTGTTATAAAAGTGGTGGTTTTCCTGATTTCTTTCTCTAGTAGTCTTCTGGTGGAATTCTTTGGGTCTTCTAGATATATGATCATGTTATCAGCAAACAGATAATTTGACTTCTTCTATTTCTATCTGTAGGATACTTAGGATACTTGCATTTTTAATTTCATGAGAAAAATACAGAATTATTTCTAAAATAGTTGTATCATTTTATATTCCCACCAATAATACATGAGAGGTTCAGTTGTCCTGCACAGTCTTTAATTTTATCTATTCTGTTGATGTGACTTTTCATTACGGTTAATTTGCATATCCCAGGTGTTTTATTTTTAATTTCATTTAGAAAAAATACCATTAGAATAGCAACTCTATGATTGCAGGGCCACGTGAAAAATGAGTCAATTTAAGATAGTTAAATTAAAATACCAGGTAAATAATAGAGGTGGCTTATGGATATCACAACATTTATGAAAGTGGTCTGTAAACATGTGAAGTTTGAGAAATGTTTTGCAGAGGCGGCAACTTCTAAAACTTCCTCTACTTCCATGGGAATTGTTTCGGTTTTGGATCAAATGAAAAAAAAATAGTGTGCAAATATTTTAAAATTCTTACTACCATCACTAACTACAGAGTCATTGATCTGAGATTAGGATGCTGTGTGTTAAAAGGGAAAATTCCTTAGACCAACATTGTCAAGTACAGCATGTATTTGACTTCAGCAAACAAAGGAAAACAAAATAAAAAGAATTTGTGACTCAGGCAGCCTTCAGAGCCAGAATAGCTTCTGAGAAACTTGATCTGATAACATTTATAGGAAGCAGAACTGAAGTATAGAGACAGGTTAACTGGTTACAGCTTACTTGATTAATTGGTTACAGGACCTCTTGCAGTTAACTAAAGCTGGGCCACTGTGATTAAACTGTATTAGTTTAGTCTGTTGGGCCAGCGTAGGAACCTAATCCAACACAATGGCCTCCTATGCATTTAACATATGTAAGCCCAAGGAGGAAGAGATTGCAGTTATCACCTCCGCTGTTGAGACTAGGCTTCAAACACTGTTGTCATATAAAACTAAAACAATATGATTTCATGAAAGCAGACTAGCAAGGTGGAAATCTGTACATACTTTGGAATCAGCCTGCTGGGTTTGATCCTTGGCTCCACCAGTCAGTGGCCTGGGCAAATTACTACTCTGTACTTCTGTTTCCTCATCTTCAAAATATGGGTAATGACAGTCTTCATTTCCTAAGTAGTGAGGAACATGGATAAAAACAGCACACAGTAATCAGCACTGAATACAGGGGTGAGCTACCACTTTTATTGTTGTGGAATAACTGATCAGTGCAGACATATCCAACTGAGGAATTAGACATGGGAATCAATACCTCCAAAAAAAGCAGAAAGATGTGTGGCTTCTGGGCTGGGCAGATCTCATTTCCCTTTCTTCTAATGTAGCAACTTGCTTTTCCTTTGGACATCAATAGCCCTTCCCAATTCTCAGTGTGAGGCTGACCCTATTTCTTGGCCATGTGATCTAGGTCTGGCCAATCAGCATTTTCCATCCCATTCACATTGGTCCAAAGATGGACACTTGATCTGAGTCAGAATAATCATACTCAAATCATGGGAATTCTGCTG
>JAJEJO010010678.1:0-15703 GCA_020662805.1 Glaucomys volans | reverse complement strand
AAATTGATCTATTTAAGTTGTGTATGTCCTCCAGATTCAGTTTGAGAGGCTCATATGCCTCTAGGAACCTGTTGATGTCTTCCAGGTTTTCTATTTTGTTGGAGTATAGATTTTCAAAATAGCTTCTAATTATGTTGTGTAGTTCAATTGTGTCTGTTGTAATATTTCCATTTCCATCACAAATTTGAGTAATTTGGATTTTCTTTCTCCTTCTCTTCATTAGTGTGGCTAAAGGTTTATCAATTTTGTTTATTTTTTCAAAGAACCAACTTTTTGTTTCGTCAATTTTTTGAATTGTTTCTTTTGTTTCAATTTCATTGATTTCAGCTCTGATTTTGATTATTTCCTGTCTTCTACTACTTTTGGTGATGATCTGTTCCTCTTTTTCTAGGGCTTTGAGCTGTAATGTGAGGTCATTGATTTGTTGACTTTTCATTCTTTTATTAAATGCACTCCATGCAATGAATTTTCCTCTTAGCACTGCTTTCATAGTATCCCAGAGATTTTGGTATGTTGTATCTTTGTTCTCATTGACCTCTAAGAATTTTTTTATTTCCCCACTAATGTCTTCTGCTATCCATGCATCATTCAATAGCATATTATTTAATCTCCAGGTTTTGGAGTAGTTTCTGTTTTTAGCAAAATTATTTCTAATTTTGTTCCATTATGATCTGTTATAATATAAGTAGTATCTCTATCTTTTTGTATTTGTTAAGAGTAGCTTTGTGGCATAACATATGGTCTATTTTAGAGAAGGACCCATGAGCTGCTGAGAAGAAAGTGTATTTGCTTTTTGGTGGATGGAATATTCTATAAATGTGTGCTAAGTCTAAATTAGCGATTGTGTCATTGAGTTCAATGGTTTCTTTGTTCAATTTTTGCTTGGAAGATCTGTCCAACGGTGAGAGAAGGGTGTTAAAGTCACCCAGTATTATTGTATTTTGGTCTATTTGGTTCCTGGAATTGAGAAGGATCTGATTGACGTACATGGATGCGCCATTTTTTGGTGCCTAAATATGATGGTTATGTCTTGCTGATTTATGCTTCTCTTAAGCAGTATGAAATGTCCTTCTTTATTCTCTCTGACTAACTTTTTTTTGAAATCTGCTTTATCTGAAATGAGGATGGAAACCCCTGCTTTTTTACTAAGTCCATGTGCATGGTACGTTTTTTCCCAATCTTTCATCCTTAGTCTATGGGCATGTTTTTCTATGAGATGAGTCTCTTGAAGGCATTATATTGTTGAGTCTTTCTTTTTAATCCAATCTTCCAGTCTATATCTTGTGATTGATGAGTTTAGGCCATTTAAATTTAGGGTTATTATTGAGATATGCCCAGTCATTTTGACTTATTTTTGGATTTTAATCTAACTTGGTTTTTCCTTTAATTGGCTGTTCCTTTAGGATAATTCCTCCCTTTGCTGACTTACATTGTTGTTTCTCAAATCTTCCTCTTGGAATATTTTGCTGAGGATTTTCTGTAGGGCAGGCTTTCTATTTGTGGATTTTTTAAGCTTATGTTTATCATGGAATGATTTTATTTCATCATCAAATGTGAAGGTAAGTTTTGCTGGGTATAAGATTCTTGGTTGGCATCCATTTTCTTTCAGTGCTTGGAATATGTTGTTCCAGGGCCTTCTTGCTTTTTGGTTCTGGGCTGAGAAATCTGCTGATATTCATATTGGTTTCCCCCTATATGTAATCTGATGCTTTTCTCTTGCAGCCTTTAAAATTCTATCTTTGTTTTTGTATGTTAGGTATTTTCATTATAATGTGCCTGAGTGTGGATCTGTTGTGATTTTGTGCATTTGATGTCCTATAAGCCTCTTGAATTTGATTTTCCACTTCATTCATCAGATTTGGGAAATTTTCTGATATTATTTCATTGAACAGATTATTCATTCCTTTGGTTTGTATCTCTGTGCCTTCCTCAGTCCCAATAACTCTAAAACTTGGTCTTTTCATGATGTCCCATAGCTCTTGGAGGTTCTGTTCATGATTCCTTACCATATTCTCTTTCTGGTTGAGTTTGTTTTCAAGATTAAATATTTTGTCTTCATTGTCTGAGGTTCTGTCTTCCAAGTGATTTAGCCTGTTGGTTAAGCTTTCTATTGAGTTTTTGATTTGGTTTATTGTATCCTTCATTTCAAGGATTTGTTTGTTTTTTTTCATAATCTCTACCTCTTGATTGAAATGATCTTTGCTTCCTGCAGTTGCTCTTTTAGCATTGCCTGCAATTGTTCTCTTAACTCCTCGTTCGCTTCTCAGATCATTTTCATTATGTTCAACTTTCTCTTTCTGACAATGCTTCTGCCATATTGTCTTTGGGTTCTTTTGGTATAGTATCTGGGTTTGTTTGGGACATTTTCTTCCCATGTTTTCTCATGTTGCTAGTGTATCTTCACCTCTGGTAGTGTGAATCTTAGGTATTGCAGTATCCCCTTAAAGACTTATAGGGTTCCTGCCAATTTCCAATACCTCTCCTTGAAGTGAGAGAACAATTTTAGCAGCACACCATATAAACAATGTGTCCTTAATCTAAATAGTCCCTATTAAGATGTTAACAGTGTTGTCTTAATAAACAGAAATGAGTTGGAATTATTATCCACAGGATAACCAGTAAATTTGCAATAAGGACTGCAATTTCTAATGTTGGACAGGGAGGATGAGGAGGGGTATAGGACAAAATACTAATGAGATATGAAGTGAGTCTATAGATATACTATGTCATATGAATAGTGGAAGTGGAATTAAAAGAAATAGGTTGTTAGTGTGAGAAAAAGAGATTCTCCAAGGAAACAGATATATGAGGAAGATGGAGTGATAAGAATATTAATAAAAGAAAAAGGTAGGATTATAGTGGGTATATTAGGAATAATTTTAGTAATACAACTGATTTAAAAATGTTTTGTGATAAAAAATACTGTACAATTCAAGCCTCTTATTTTTCAATGGCCTGATGTTTGAGAGGTGCTTGATCAAGTGGTGACCCAAGAAGGGTGCTGTCCCACTACCTCCAGGTTGGGAATGATCAATGCTTCTGGGCAGAGGTGACCTGGTGTTGATAGCCGATCAGTCGCAGCACAGGTGCTGGACTCTGGACCAGGGTGTGGGCCTGGGCACTAGACCAAATTGGAGATGGGGTGCAAACCTGTGCTCAGTGGTGGAGACACTGGTCTGGATGGCCCAGGCAGGCCTGAGCTCCATGCTGGTGACTCAGGCAGTTGCAGGCAGGTGCTCTCTTCTGGAGACGCTGTAAAATGGCACTGAAAGGCCTAAGATCTGCGCTGCAGACTCAGGCAGCCACAGGCGGGTGCTCTTTCCAGGAGACGCTATAAGATGGCACCATTGGTCTCTCCTTTTTGTACTAACATCCTCCATTTGTCTTCTTTGGAGAGGTGAGACCCCATTTGTTAATTGGGACCCTGTGTCTCATTTGTTTCATCTCTGCTGGACAAAGACTTCACCTTATGCTAATTGGGACCCTGTTCCTTACCACTAGGGTTGAGGAAAAGACATTTCCCCAGTCCCTTTTGGGACAAGTCCAGTGTGGGACTGACACATCAGTGACATAAAGAGTGCAGAGGATGCGTTGCTCTCCGTTGTCACCTTCCAAATATGGGAACTACCCAGTCAGTTCTCAGAGACTCTCCCTTTGGCTGTCTCTGTACCAATTTTAAAACCCTCTTTTCCCATACTGACCTCAAAATTAAACACCTTATTAGGATCAGTATGCAAATTTGGCCACAGTACAAATTAGATAGTCAGGATATATGGCCTAAATATGGAACTCTAGATAAAGAGATTCTAGAGGCTTTAGAAAAATATTTAATCTGAAATGGCAAGTACTTGGATCCAACTCCCATATCTCCAGACCTTTTTCCTCCTCCACTCAAACCCCTCTCTATATCAACCTCATACTAGTTTGCAGTTACTAGCTACAAACTTACAATCCTCTTCTTCATTCACAGCCCTGGAGATAGCTGATGAACCCCCTCCCTACAGATCCCAGGGTCCCATTGCCTCCCCTTCAGGTTCCCCTTTTCAAAGCCCCACCACTTTTCCACCAGATCTTCCTCCCCCAAATCCCATAGCTCCTCCCTCAGACTTCCCTTCAGAAACCCCACATTCTCCTTTCCCTCAGTCATCCCCTCCTTGTACATGGTCAAAAATGCTCCCCCAAAACATGTTTCCTATCCAGGAGGTAACAGGGGATGAAGGGACCATCCAACTTCATATCCCCTTTCCCATGACAGACATGTCCCAGATAGAAGACAAATGAGGCTCATTTTTTTGAAAACCCTGCCAAATATAGGAAGGAATTTATCCATCTGACTCAGGCATATCATCTCACTTGGGCAGATGTGTATTATATATTAACTTCCACCCTGACCAATGATGAACATGCCCGCATTTGGCAGGTTGTTGGAGATCATGTGGATCTCCTCATGGTCAGAATCCTGATATCCACCCAGCAGCAGATTCTTTTGTTCTCTCAGTTGAACATGGTCAGACACAACAACATTAAGACCCCAGGGTTAGCAGATTACAGCATATGGTCACTTGACTCCTTGAAGGAATGTCTAAAACTTCTCAAAGCCAAGTAAATTGGGAAAAGATAAAGGGAGCACCCATGGACCTAGTGAAAATCCTGCCCTATTTTTGGCTTGACTTACTCAGGCAGTCACCAAATATACAAATTTAGATGTCCTGAGAAGGGTCCTGAGTCTCCCCAAAAGTTACTTTTAGATACAGCTTTCAAAGTTTTTAACAACCAGGAGGATGCAACCAAAAAGGAAAAAGAGCAATATCTTCAAGTTAAATATCAGCTCCAGGCCTCTACATGGCCTAAAGAAAGCTCCAATGACTTATGCCCCAGACTCACCTTTTAATACCATCATGAGTCCATGGGACCCTCTGAAGTACCCCCAAGGACCTGCTTCTGATATGGGCAAATGGTCGTTGGAGAAAAGTTTGCACTTACCTGAGGTCTCCCTGCCAGCCCTGTCCTAATTGTGGACAGTGGGGCCACTGGAAGATGGAATGTCCCCAGGGAAGGACACCCCTCCCCTGGGTACAGCCATCTGATCCCAAGTCACCTTTATGGAGTTATTGGAATGAGGAGGCCTGGACTCCATTGCCCCTGCCACCTTGGGTGAGGAGCCCAGGGTTATAGAGATGGTGGATGGTCATGCAGTTTCATTCGTGAACAATGGGGCAGTTCTTTCATTATTGACAGATTGGCATGGATATACTTTTAAATCAATTACCCCAGTTATGGGAGTTTCAGGGACCCTGAATTATTCCTTGCAAGTACCCACCCTTTTTTGCACATTTGGATCCCTTTCACTATCCCATTCATTTATAGTTGTACCAAGTTGCCCTGTCCTCTTATTGGGTTGAGGTCTTCTTCACAGATTAAAAGCTTCTATCACCATTCCTCCTTTAAAATCCACTACGATCTTTTTAATTCATTCTAGTCTGGACCAGACCCCCACATCCCATAAGCCTCCCGATTGTCCTTTACTTGCTGGGATTAACCCTCAAATCTGGGATACTTCTCAACCTAAAATAGCAAGATATCATTCCCCATTCCATATCCAATTAAGAGACCCTATCAATTATGTAACCCTTCCCCAATATCCTCTAACCCCCTCAACCCTCAAAGATCTAAGTCCATCATCTCTCATTTTTTACAGGCTAAACTCATACCAACACATTCACCTCATAATTCTCCCATTCTTGGAGTAAAGAAGTCCAGTAGCCAGTTCTGGCTAGTCCAGGACCTTAGAAAAATCTTTGAGGCAATTGTTCTCATATATCCTGTGGGGCCTAACACGTACACCACTTTATCCCATATCCCAGTCTCTACCACACATTTCTCTGTGCTAGACCTGAAAGACCCCTTATTTACTATTCACCTACATCCAGGCTCATACCCACTTTACACCTTTACTTGGACAGACCAAGACACTAACTACTTGCAGCAGCTCACTTGGGTGGTTTTTGAGATAGTCCACTGCTTTGTTCAGGCTTTCCAACTCGACCTGGCCACCCTAAATTTATCCCCTAGTCACCTAATACAGTATGTAGATGATCTCTTGCTTTTTAGCCCTTCACTAAAATATTCCCCACATCATACTAGCCTAACTCCCTGGCCTCCTGGGGGTACTGGGTTTCTCAATCTAACGCCCAACTCTGCTACCCCCATGTACAATATTTAGGCATTCTATTAACTCCAACCTTCCATACCATCCCCCCAGAAAATCTCCAAGCTTTAAAGGACATTACCCTATCATCCACCAAAAGGGACATGCTGTTCCTCTTAGGTCTTTTTAATTATTTTTGTATCTGGATACCAAAACTTTCTCTCATAGCTAAACCTCTTTATGAGGCCTCCAAGGGGGATCCTTCAGATGTCCTTCCATCTCCCCATTCCTTTTCCTCTACTATTTCTGCCCTTCAGAATTCCCTCCTAAAAATGTCAACTCCTTATTTACCAAACCCTAATAAGTCTTTTTCCCTGGCCTTTCACTCAGAACACGGACAGGCTTTGGGAGTTCTTTATCAGAAGACAGGAGATACCCCCACCCCATTGCATTCCTGTCCAAACAATTAGACTTAGTTTACCAAGGCTTGTCCCAGTGGCTCAAGATTTTAGCAACAGCAGCTCTCCTGATACTGGAGGCAAGAAAATTCACATTATATCAACCCATTACTGTTTTTACTACACACTCCTTCTCAGGTCTCCTTAGTCATCACTCATTTTTATCCCTTTCCCTAGCCAGAGTTCAGTTACTTCATGCACAGCTCCTAGATCCCCTAACTACTTCCAGCAAGACTCCTCACTAAATGCAACCACTCTGATCCTAACAAAAATCCCTCTACATCTGTAATTCCTCACTCTTGCCCTGACATTCTGGACTTTTTTGACAAACCCATTTTCTCACATAATGCATCAGCCATAACCTGACTCCCCTGATTTGTTCATAGATGGAAGGTCCCAGAAAGAGTCCCCTTATCTTGCAGGTTATGCTATAATTCAAGAAAAAGCTACCACAGATTCTCCTTTCATCCTTACCCAAATATCAGTTATCTCCCTTACCCTAAGGGATGACATCATGCAAGCTGAGTTAGTGGCCCTCACCTGAGTTCTATCATTAACCAGGAACAAATCAGTTAATATTTTTACAGATTCCAAATACACATTCAATATTATTCTTTCTAACATCTTAATCTGGAGGGAAAAGAGGCTTCCTAACTCAGGCAGGAACCCCCATTCTCAATACTAGTTACATAAAAGATTTGCTTGAGGCTGCACTTTTGCCCCACCAGGTGGCAGTCTTACACTGTAGAGGACATCAGACCTGAAAGGATTACATTTCTTGGGGAATCAGGAAGCAGAGAGGCTTGCTAAGGAAATTGCCCAGTCAGGTCACCACTCCCAAATAGTCTTATATTCTACACGTTCAAAATTCTAACTTCACCCTGACAAACCAAGGCCCTTTTATCCTATCTGCATAATTTATTCCACCTGGACACATGTTCTTTCCAAATATTCTTATTGAATTCATTACACTTGTCCCCTTCAGATTTACAATATCTCCATTAAATTTTCTGCTCATGCACAACCTGCCTCAAGGTTAACCCCAACTCTAATGCGAGACCACCCCATTTCCCATGCACCAAGCTAGAGGAGTTCTTCCTGATATGGACTGGCAGCTTGACTTCACTCACATGCCCTCTGTAAAAAGGACCAAATATCTCCTGGCTTTGGTAGACACCTTTACTGGATAGGTCAAGGCTTTTCCAACTATCCAAAAGAGGGCTTCCAGAGTAGGAACACCAGTTTCACAGGAAATAATTCCATGCTTTGGTTTGCCTGACTCACTCCAATCTGATAATGGTCCTAAGTTTACTTCCCCCATTACCCAAGAACTAGCTAAAATTTTAAATATAGAAAGAACTTCTACATTTCATGTCATCTCCAGTCCTCAGGAAAAGTCAAAAGGACAAACAGAACCTTAAAGGCAATTTTAGCTAAATTATCCGTAGACACTCATTTGGATTGGACCAAGCTTCTCCCTTTAGTCCTGCTCCAAGTCTGTGCATTGTCACAAAACCTCTCATGATCAGCCCTTTTGAACTTATGTATGGGTGACTCCTTCTTTCCCCTACCATTCAACCTCAGTTACCTAGTATCCATCCTGATATCTTAAAACTCCTTCTAGTTCACCTTAAGCTGCTCTCTGGAAATATGCTTACACACATCTTCCCTAGGCCCAATCCTCAGAGGTCCCTCTGTCTATTTCTGTAGGGGACTTAGTTTACCTTTCACCTCCTCCATCCACAGCCTCTTTACAAGGAAAGTGGAAAGGCCCATTCAAAGTCATTCTAACTACCCCCACTGCAGTCAAGTTAGAAGAGCATCCTTCCTGGGTTCACTTCAGTAATTTAAAACTTGCCCCCACTAATACCTCTTCTCACTCCATTCATGCAGGCCCCACCTGACTCTGCATTCATCATTTCCCAGATGTTCCTGAGGAAGCTGCAAAGCCTCCCACTGAAAACTCCTGATGCCCCTTTCTCAGACTTCCTTTCAATTTTTCTTAACATTACTCAGAGATAAATTAAACTTACCCTATTTACACCCCCTTCACCTTTCTCCTTCTCAGGCACTAGACCTTATTTGGGACTTCTGGCTTCAAGGAACCTTAATTGACTTAACCCCCACCCAAATGTCTGTCTTCTCCTTCTGTTTTCTATATTTCATTTTTGACTCCACAAACAGCTGCTCTGATCCTGAAGCAGTGGAGACAAGAGGAGGCTGGTGAATTCATGGAGAGTCTCCTCCCTACAGACAATGTCAAAGACTCAAGACTGGAGGGCACACTGTTTGTTATGGTGACACATGGACAAAGTGACAGTTGGGAAACAAGAAAAATAGATCAATTTACTATTCCTGTTAACAGGTGTATCATGCTGGTTTTTGTAATATGCCTGACTACAGGCATGGCTAGTGGCACAGAGACTTATTGGGCCCATATTCCACAACCTGCTATTGCTCACCCAGTAACATGGTTTGATATTTCCCCTTCAGTCTATTTTAATTTCACCACCTTTTTGCCTGATCCTTTGTTAACTACTGGATCCATCCAACAATTTTTGTTTAATAACTCATGATTGTCTTCCCAACCTCCACTTTGCGTTTCTCTCACCAATTCATATTGTTACCACACTAAGCCTCAAACCTGGGTTCATTACAACTCAAAAGAACAGAATCAAGAGGTCAGGCTTACTTTTCTCACTGGCAGAGGCTCTAGTGCTGGGCAGGAAAGTAATGTTAACTATTCATTAAACAGACCCCCATGCTTTCACCATAATCACAGAGACCCTCCAACCAGCTGGCTGACTGTCTCATACAAAGCCCCAAATGGCTATTGGGAGGACATCCTGAGCATAGAGTTGCACGGGTTTTTGTACCATAAGCAAAGCTTGTCAGTATATTAATCATAAATGGCTGTTGCTATGATTCTAAACTACAAACTAGCATCATGATACTCATAGCAGGTTATTTAAGTGCTGCCCTGTTTATACTGGAGAGATTTTCTGACACTCCTGACTTTACAAATAGGACTTCCTCTCATACCATCTTGCCCTTTAATCATACTCTGTAATCATGGATAACTTCCCCCCATGCAGTGAGCACTATAGCTTGCACCTTTAAATGCCCTGCTTTCTCAGCATGGCCATAAAGTGAAACAAAAGACCTCAATCAATTTTAGGAAAGAATGATTTCCCTCACCCATAGGACACAAATAAAAGATAAAACCCCTGATTGCAAGTTAGATGCCTGTGCTGGCAGCTCTGCACAGGAGACAGAGCAGACACTTCCCAGTCACCTTGCAGAGCTTCTGAGACACCAGTGGCCAGACAGGGTGGCCAGGTCGCTCACTGCATCTGCTGCAGCTGCTGCTGGTGGACCTGGGCACCTCTGCCCGACCTGCAGCTGGGGACCAGTGCGCACCCCAAGCCTCGGCCAGCTTTGGCTCATGCTGCAGCTGCAGCTGCTGCTGGGCCAAGAACTCCAACACTGGTGGGGTTGGGAGGGAAGTGGTACACGGGGAGTGTACACTCCATAGCAGCGAGTGCACAGCACAGTTGCTGTGTTTCTCAACCCCCTCTGCTCCCCCAGTGCAGTTGTGGCCATCTCTAGGCTTGACAGGAATCAGACAAAGAGGGAGAACTGAAGGGGAGAGTGGGTTCACCCCTTGGTGTCTGCTCCACTGACACCACAGACAAATTTGCCACGAACAACAACTGACAAAGGAAAGGAGACACATTGGATCTAGTGGCCTTGCACAGAAAATTCAACTCAGTCCCTGGTAAGCCTACTAGGTAAAATTCTACCCTCTCACAACTCTAGCTCATATAGCTTAATTCATAGAGTGCTGACTTGCAATCTGTAAGTCCCCGCGTTCAATTCCCAGCTGCCGCTGAAATGCAGAGAAATGAAGGCTTTTTTCCCCTTAGGAATAAGAGCTCACAGATTGTACAATCCAATTAGAAGGTATAAAGTTGAACAGCACAGAAACTTTCTCTTTCTCATACTGCTTTACAGGAATCATTAACAGTCATGTCATTTTTTCAGAACTCTTGTTTTTCTTTGGATTTTATTTTATTTTTTTTGAGCTCATGATCTTGATCCTGAAAACCTAGGTTGATGCTTTTCTGATCAGTTGTATTTTTTTATTCAACTCAAGTTATTTTTAAACATTGCAATGGAGAATCACCTAAAAGAAGCTACAAGGTCTTTGTTTTTGTGTGGAGTGTTTAAAATATGTGTATTCATTTGTCTGTTTGTTGTGTGTTCAAAAATCATGCACATGATAAAAATTTGATAGAAACAGAGTGTGCAAATAAAAATTCAAAATATGGATCCAAATACCTTTAATTCATGTGGTTTAAAAGATTCAATTTGGGTAAACAAATAAAAGTAAGATGTCTTAAAATTGCTTAATTCACAAGTCTTTCTAAGTGATAACACTAATGTTTATTATAAAATGTCTAATGTCCATTGTTTCTAGGATTTTCCTTCAACAAGGAAGAGAGAACAAATGCCATTCTATAGGCTTGTCTGATATTTTGATTCTTACAGGAAAAATAAGTAATTTGGATTTGGTATATAAGGGATTAATTTACTAAGTTAAATGCTGTCAAATAACATCTGATATTCTTAACTCCCTAAGTTTCAGGACAACATACTTGAACATCGCTGGTGTTTTTTTCACAGATCAGTAAATAAAAAAGGTTTAAAATTGCTTTGTGTCATCACTAAAAACAAGATTACTAAAAGTTAAATCCTAACAGGTACAATTCTGTATACAAAGGGATACAAAAGTTTCAACTGTGTTTCAATTTAAGTACTATAAATAACATAAAGTGTTTCATTGTATTAAAATGGAATAATTTATCTAAATTCAAAAATTTCATAAGGGTTGTTTGAAAATGTGAACAAAGAAGGTCAGCAGATAGGAAGGAAAATCTAAAAGGTTCTAAGCATGGAAATATATTTGGTAGAAGAGAGAAAAATGCTCCTAGGTTGGAAAGTCTTTCCATGATGAGGTACATGGGGATCAGGTAATGTGTAAGTAAAGAACAAGTTTTAACAAGTTTGTGTGTAACTAAGTTGGTTATGTATATGTGAGAAGGTCAAATGTTAATGTGCTGATATAAACCAAAATGTAATCTATATGTTAAGATAACAAGGATTTCTTTAAAAACACTAATTTACTCTTAACTTTGTGACTGTTAAGTTTTATTCTTTAGAACAATTAGTCTTAAAAATTGGGCTTGACTGACCACTGCCTATCATTATCATTTGCCTGTTTGCCTGCCTCTGGCCTGCCCATCACCTGCCTTTCACCTACCCATTGCCCACCAACTGAAGTTAATCTGCCAATCCTCTGCCAGTAGCCTGTGGAGCCTGGAGACCATCAGTGGATCACCAGTTGCCTGCTGTTGCCTGGAAGCTAACCATCACAGTACCCACAGGTTTGGTTACACGTGGCTGCTGCCATTTTTTGGGAAAAAAGGTCAGGAGCTGCAGGACCACCAGTCTGACTGACAGCACTCCACCTCCAGGACTCCAGCTTGACTGACAGCACACCACCTCCAGGGGCCCAACCTGACCAGTTTCTCCCCACACAGTCTCAGTGCCCACACCCAGTGCTGCATCTTCCCATTTTCCAACACGTTTGGAAGCCAGTGCAGCCATCTTGGATTATCCATGAAGGGAAAACTATCATTAGGTGGGGAAAATCCCATCCTGAGATGCCTACTGGAGACTAGAAGCTCATTGTCAGGTACCTCTCATGCCTCAGGCTACTAAAGACTGGAAGGTTTGAATAGCATATGATGGTTATAGAGTAGTTTTTTTTTTTCTCCTTTGTGATATCTTTTAAACTTTTATTTCTTTACTTTTCTAGCTCTCTCCTTTTGTTTACCTCTTTCCTGAAGGGCTTTTTCTCACTTTTCTCATGCTAACAACCAACTTCTTCTGACTACACTTTCACTCTTCCTATGATTTAGAACTTCTTCATACTCTTTTCTTACACTGTTAACAGTTACAGCCTACACCCCTCCCCATCCTCTTTGTCCTCCATTAGAAACTGCAGTCCTCATTGCAAATTTGTTTGTTATACTGTAGATAATAATTAAACTCATCCTCTCTGTTTATTATGACAATATTGTAACAATATTGTAACAAAAAGACTACTGTAACAATACTCTTCATAGGGGTTATTTGTTTTAGAGCTGCAAATTGTACTGGGTGTTGCTAATATTAATTTCCCACCTTAAAGAAGGAGTTTCAGAAAACTATAGGGTCACTATAAGCCTATTGGGCAGAAACTATAAAACCCTAGATCTGCATTGCTAGAGGGGAAGATACACAAACAACATGAAAAAACAAGGGAGGAAAGTGTTCCAAACAAACCCAGATTCTACACTAATAAAATCCAATGACAGCATGGTAGAAGAAATGTCAGAAAAGGAGTTCAGAATATACATGATTAAAATGTTCAGAGAAGCAAATGATGAGTTAAGAGAGCAAGTGCAGGCAATGATTGACAATTCCAATAAGCAACTGAAAGAGCAACTACAGGAAACAAAAGATCACCTCAACAAAGATATAGAGATTCTGGAAAAGAACCAATGAGAAATCCAAAAAAAGAATCCAAAGAGAAACAAAGGAAACAATAAACCAAATTAAACACTCAATGGAGAGTATCACAACAGACTAGATCACTTAGAAGACAGAACCTCAATGGAGACAAAATATTGAATCTTGAAAACAAAGTTGCTCAAACAGAGAAGATGGTAAGAAATCATGAACGGAACCTCCAAGAACTATGGGATATCATGAAAAGACCAAATTTAAGAATTATTGGGATTGAGGAAGGCACAGAGATACAAACCAAAGGAATGAACAACCTATTCAATGAAATAATATCAAAATTTCCCAAACCTGAAGAATGAAATGAAAAATCAAATACAACAGTCTTACAGAACACCAAATGCACAAAATTACAGCAGATCCACACCAAGACACATTATAATGAAAATGTCTAATGTACAAAATAAAGATAGGATTTTAAAAGCTGTGAGAGAAAAGAAACAGATTACATATGGGGGAAACCAATACGGACATCAGCAGATTTCTCAGCCCAGACCCTAAAAGCTAGAAGGACCTGGAACAATATATTTCAAGCTCTGAAAGAACATGGCTGCCAACCAAGAATCCTATATCCAGCAAAGCTAACCTTCAGATTTGAAGATGAAATAAAATCCTTCCATGACAAACAAAAGTTAAAGGAATTTACACATAGAAAGCCTGTGCTACAGAACATTCTCAGCAAGATATTCCATGAGGAAGAAACAAACAACAACAATGTAAGTCATCAAAGGGAGGAACTATCCTAAAGGAAAAGCCAATTAAAGGAGAAACCAAGTCACGGTAAAAACCAAATCTAAGGGCTGGGGATATAGCTCAGTTGCTAGAGTGCTTGCCTCGCAAGCACAAGGCCCTGGGTTCAATCCCCAGCACCGCAAAAAAACAAAAACAAAAACAAAACAACAACAACAAAAAAAAAACAAATCTAAGCCAAAATGACTGAGAATACAAATCATATCTCAATAATTACCCTGAACGTTAATGGCCTAAACTCACCAATCAAAAGACATAGACTGGCAGACTGGATTAAAAAGAAAGACCCAACAATATGTTGCCTTAAAGAGACTCATCTCATAGAAAAGGACATCCACAAACTAAAGGTAAAAGGATGGGAAAAAACCTATCATGCACACGGCCTTAGTAAAAAAGCAGGGGTTTCCATCCTTATATCAGATAAAGTGGACTTTAAACCAAAGTTAGTCAGAAGGGATAAAGAAGGACATTTCATACTGCTTAAGGGAGGGATAGATCAAGAAGACATAATGATCATAAATATTTATGCCCCAAACAATGGCCCATCCATGTACATCAAGCAAATCCTTCTCAATAACAGGAATCCAATAGACCACAACACAATAATTCTGGGTGATTTTAACACACCACTGTCACCAATGGACAGATCTACCAAACAAAAACTAAACAAAAAAACATAGAACTCAATAACACAATGAATAAC
The DNA here is from genome assembly GCA_020662805.1 of Glaucomys volans. Lineage (NCBI taxonomy): Eukaryota > Metazoa > Chordata > Mammalia > Rodentia > Sciuridae > Glaucomys > Glaucomys volans. The sequence continues at coordinate 1,014 of JAJEJO010010678.1, read as the reverse complement.
TTAGACTTAACAGACATATATACAGTATTCCATCCATTGATGAGTGAATACACTTTCTTCTCAGCAGCACATGGCTCCTTCTCTAAAATAGACCATATGTTATGCCAAAAAGCCGCCCTTAGTAATGCAAAAAAGTAGAGATACTACCTTGTATTCTATTGGACCATATTGGGATGAAATTAGAAATCAACGACAAAAGAAAAAACAGAAACTACTCCAACACCTGGAGACTAAATAATATGCTATTGAATGAAGCATGGATAACAGAAAACATCAGATAGGAGATAAAAAACATCTTAGAGGTAAATGAGAATGATGATACAACATATCAAAATCTCTGGGACACTATGAAAGCAGTACTAAGAGGAAAATTCATTGCATTGAGTACATTCAAGAAAAGAATAAAAAGTCAACAACTCAATGACCTAACCTTACATCTCAAAGCCTTAGAAAAAGAAGAACAGAACAACACCAAAAGTAGTAGAAGAAAGGAAATAATTAAAATCAGAACTGAAATCAATGAAATTGAAACAAAAGAAACAATTCAAAAAATTGACAAAACAAAAAGTTGGTTCTTTGAAAAAGTAAACAAAATAGATAAATCCTTAGCCACACTAACAAAGAGAAGGAGAGAGAAAACTCAAGTTACTAAAATTTGTGATGATAAAGGAAATATCACAACAGACACCATTGAAATACAAAACACAATTAGAAGCTACTTTGAAAACCTATACTCCAATAAAAAAGAAAATCTTGAAGACATCGACAAATTCCTAGAGACATATGATCCTCCCAAACGGAACCAGGAGGACATACACAATTTAAACAGATCAATTTCAAGCAATGAAATAGAAGAAGCCATCAAAAGTCTACCAACCAAGAAAAGCCTGGGACCAGATGGATTCTCAGCTGAGTTCTACAAGACCTTCAAAGAACAACTTATACCAATACTCCTGAAAGTATTTCATGAAATAGAAAAGGAGGGAACCCTTCCAAATTCATTCTATGAAGCTA
>JAJEJO010010559.1:0-27160 GCA_020662805.1 Glaucomys volans | reverse complement strand
TTCCAGGTTTTCTATTTTGTTGGAGTATAAATTTTCAAAGCAGCTTCCTATTATATATTGTATTTCAATTGTGTCTGTTGTAATATTTCCATTCCCATCACGAATTTTAGTAATTTGGAGTTTCTCTCTCCTTCTTTTTGTTAGCGTGGCTAAGGGTTTATCAATTTTGTTTATTCTTTCAAAGAACCAACTTTTTGTTTTGTCAATTTTTTGAATTGTTTCTTTTGTTTCAATTTCATTGATTTCAGCTCTGATTTTGATTATTTCCTGTCTTCTACTACTTTTGGTGATGATCTGTTCCTCTTTTTCTAGGGCTTTGAGCTGTAGTGTGAGGTCATTGATTTGATGACTTTTCATTCTTTTATTAAATGCACTCCCTGCAATGAACTTTCCTCTTAGCACTGCTTTCATAGTATCCCAGAGATTTCGATATGTTGTATCTTTGTTCTCGTTGACCTCTAAGAATCTTTTAATTTCTCCCCTAATGTCTTCTGTTATCCATGTATCATTCAATAGCATATTATTTAATCTCCAGGTCTTGGAGTAGTTTCTGTTTCTAACTTTATCATTGATATCTATTTTCATTCCATTATGACGTGATAGTATACAAGGTAGTATCTCTATGTTTTTGTATGTGCTAAGAGTAGCTTTTTGGCATAACATATGGTCTATTTTAGAGAAGGATCCATGAACTGTTGAGAAGAAAGTGTATTCGCTTTTTGATGGATGGAATATTCTATATATGTCCGTTAAGTCCAAATTAGCGATTGTGTCATTGAGTCCTATGGTTTCTTTGTTCAATTTTTGCTTGGAGGATCTGTCCAACGGTGAGAGAGGGGTGTTCAAGTCTCCGAGTATTATTGTGTTTAGGTCTATTTGATTCCTGAAATTGAGAAGGATCTGATTGACATACATGGATGCACCATTGTTTGGTGAATAAGTATTTATGATTGTTATGTCTTGCTGATTTATGTTTCCTTTAAGCAGTATGAAATGTCCTTCTTTACCCCTTCTGACTAACTTTGGCTTGAAGCCTGCTTTATCTGAATTGAGAATGGAAACCCCAGCTTTTTTACTCAGTCTATGTGCATGGTATGTTTTTCCCCAACCTTTCACCTTTAGTCTGTGGGCATGTTTTTCTATGAGATGAGTCTCTTGAAGGCAGCATATTGTTGGATCTTTCTTTTTAATCCAGTCTGCCAGTCTATGTCTTTTGATTGATGAGTTTAGGCCGTTTACATTCAGGGTTATTATTGAGATATGACTTGTATTTCCTGTCATTTTAGCTTTTTTAGGGCTTTTAGCTTAACTTTGTTTCTCCTTTGATTGACTCTTTCTTTAGGGTAGTTCCTCCCCATGGTGACCGAGATTGTTATTTTTCATTTCTTCCTCTTCGAATATTTTGTTGAGGATGTTCTGTAGGGCAGGCTTTCTCTTTGTGAATTCTTTAAACTTTTGTTTATCATGGAAGGATTTTTTTTGTCATCAAATCTGAAGGTAAGTTTTGCTGGGTATAAGATTATTCATTGGCATCCATTTTCTTTCAGAGCTTGAAATATGTTGTTCCAGGCCCTTCTTGCTTTTAGGGTCTGGGCTGAGGAATCTGCTGATATCCGTATTGGTTTCCCCCTGTAGGTAATCTGATTCTTTTCTCTCGCAGCCTTTAAAATTCTATCTTTGTTTTGTATGTTAGGTATTTTCATTATAATGTGCCTTGGTGTGGATCTGTTGAAATTCTGTGCATTTGGTGTCCTGTAGGCCTCTTGTAATTGATTTTCCATCTCATTCATCATATTTGGGAAATTTTCTGATATTATTTCATTGAACAGATTGTTCATACCCTTGGTTTGTATCTCTGTGCCTTCCTCAATCCCAATAACTCTTAAATTTGGTCTTTTCATGATGTCCCATATTTCTTGGAGGGTTCGTTCATGATTCCTAACCATCTTCTCTGTTTGTTCAACTTTGTTTTCAAGATTAAATATTTTGTCTTCATTGTCTGAGGTTCTGTCTTCCAAGTGATCTATTCTGTTAATTATGCTTTCTATTGAGTTTTTAACTTGGTTTATTGTTTCCTTCATTTCCTTGTTTCCTTCAAGGATTTCTGTTTGTTTTTTTCTCAGAACTTCTATCTCTTTATTGAAATGATTTTTTGCTTCCTGCAATTGCTCTATTAGCTGATTATTCATAGCCTGAATCTGCACTCTGGTCACCTCATTCTCTTCTCTGATCATTTTAATTATGAACATTCTGAGCTCCATTTCTGTCATTCCTTCTACTATGCTGTCTTTGGGATCTCTTGATGTATCATCTAGGTTTGTTTGGGACACTTTCTTCCTGCGTTTTCTCATGCTGCTCATATATCTTCCCCTCTAGTATTGCAAATCAGAGGGATTGCAATTTCCCTCTAAAGACTTAGGGTGTCCCTGAAGATTTCCAGTAACTCACTAGATGTTTGAGAGGTGCTTGATCAAGTGGTGACCCAAGATCGCTGCTGTCTCACAACCTCCAAGTTGGGCATGATCAATGCTTTTGGGCAGAGGCAACCAGGAGATGCAGCACCGTGGCCCTGGAGCTGCAGCGCTGTGTCCCCGCGCGAATGGCTGAGCTCAGACAGCTGAAGATGGAGTCTCGTCGCCAGGGAAGCTGCAGAATGGAGCCGACAGCCCAAATTCCTCACTGGAACCGGCAAGCTGCTCTGATCCCAGCCAGATCTCACCTCCAGACCTGCATTACTCTTGATCCTCCTTTTTTCTCTTAATCTTCTTAAAACAACTTCTGAGTATTTGACTATCAGCCTCTTCAAATCGGTGCACTTGCTTCCCAGTCAAGTTAAGCACAGTTAATGAACCACTGATTTGTAGACTATCAGCACTAGTGTTCTCAGTTTTAAAATCTAATCAGAACAAAAATCAATGCATCTGAAGTAGAAACCAAAGACTAGAATAAAGCACTTGGGACAATTAGAAACCATCAACTGCTCCTAACATTGGAGAAAAGCATGCTACCCATTTGAAAAGCAAAACACATCTCAGGATAGACAATTTACTGTTTTTTAAGGGTGTGATAAAGGAACTGGAAAATGGCGAGTTTAGAATTGAGAGACATCCCTGTAGCATGGGTGTCCTTTGGGGATGCACAGGCATAGAACAGAGACAAGTATGCTTCATCAGATGAAGTGTATGCATGAGGGTTGTGAACATTCAGAGAAAAAGGGGTTGATTATGGCAGTAGTGACTATGCTATGACCCAAGATGAAAGCAAATAGTTTAAATTTTGTCCTAAGTGTAAGAGGAAGAAATGTTAAGAAGAATTAAACCAGGGGAACTAAGGGTAGGGCCACTGCAGGTGCACAGGAGTGACGAAGGAGAAGCCTGTCCTCACCCATTCAGAACTCTGGTGTCTAGTGTCTGTGTCAGCCTGTCTTTAGAATTGCTAAGTATATCAAGATGAGTTCTGCAGTGGAATCTGAATCTCTTCCAAGTCCAACATCTAAGCCAGCAGCTATGTGTCCTCATATATGATTCCCACGGAGGTTGATCCTATGACTGCACAGCTGTAATGGGTGATGGATGTCCCAGCACCACTGCCCAGAGCACTCAATCCATTCATGGCCTGTGGCATTTGATCTGTTACAATGAAACTAGTGCTGCTGGGGGCTGAGGTGGAATGTCCCTTTCACTTTGCTCATTAACAGAGGAAACTCACTGAATCACTGGACTATCATGAGTGAGGTAAACCAGGAATAAGCTATGGCACAGGAGTCTTACTCTTTGGGTAACCTTCTTCCCCCAGGGTAAAGACATGCTAATGACTGGGTATGTGTGGGAGTGTAGGTGAGTGCTAGAGTGGGTGATTAGCATTCATGAAGTCCTGAGTTCAATCATTAGCACTGCCCAAATTCGAAATGCTTGGGTAAACTCTCAAAGTGCATTTGTCCATAGTTCTTAAAGCTTCTTTTTCTTACTATCTACCTGGAAACTGCTTCTAAAATGACCAGAAAAAGCCTAAGTCTTCATTGCCTGGAAAACTTGGAGATTTAAGGTACATACTCAAGGAAAGAGGAAGCACCCTGACAATTCTACCAGAAAACCCATGCAAATGTGTTAAGACAAAATGTTTCACAGGTCATGCTGTTTGGTTTCTTTTGACACTAAACCCCAGTGTTAAGAAAACAGCAGTAGTGTACAAACCTAAATGCTAGAGTTTACTGTGGAGTGGTGGCTAACACAACATTCACTCAGCCAACACAATTATTATTATTTTCTATATATTTTTTATTTTTAATTATACATGACAGCAGAATGTATTTTGGCAGGATATACATACATAACATATAACTTATTCTAGTTAGATTCCCTCTCTTGTGGTGGTACATGATGTGGAGTTCCTCTGGTTGTGTACACAAATACAAGACTGGGAAAGTTATGACCAATTAATTCTACTGTCTTTCCTATTCCCCTGCCCCCTCCCTTCCCTTCATTTCCCTTTGTCTAGTCCAATAGATGTCTACTATTCCCCTCCCCAATCTCCCTTGATTTGGATTAGCATCCAGAAATCAGAGACAACATTCAGCCTTTGGTTTTTAGGGATTGGTTTATTTCACTTAGCATGATGTTTTCCAGTTCCATCCATTTACTGGCAAATGTCATCATTTTCATTCATCTTTATGGCTGAGTAATATATCACATTTTTTTAATCCATTCATCCATTGAAAGACACCTACATTTTTCCACAGCTTGGCTACTGTGAGTTGAGCTGCTATAAACATGGGTGTGGCTGCTTCCCTGTAGTGTGCTGTGTTTAAGTCCTTTGGGTATAAACTGAGGAGTGTGATAGCTGGGTCAAATGATAGCTCCATTCCAATTTATGTGAGGAATCTCCATACTGCTTTCCAGAGTGGTTGCACCAATTTGCAGTCCCACCAGCAATGTATGAATGTCCTTCCTCTCCATATCCTCACCAAGATTTATTGCTACTTATATTCTTTATAACTGCCTTTCTGACTAGAGTTAGATGGACTTTCAGTATAGTTTTAATTTGTATTTCTCTAATTGCTAGAGATGTTGAACATTTTTTCATATGTTCTTTTATGTTGTTTTGTTTTCTTTTAAACATTTGCTTTATTTATATGTGGTGCTGAGGATCGAATCCAATACTTCATTCTAGGCAAGAGCTCCACCTTGGAGCCACAACTCTAGCCCCTCATATGTTTTTTGACCATTCGTATTTTTTCTTCTGTGAAGTGTTTGTTCAGGTCCTTTGCCCATTTATTTATTGTGTTATTTATTTTTCTGGTGTTAAGTTTTTTGAGTCATTTGTATATCCTGGAAATTAATACCTTATCTGAGGTATTGGTGGTGAAGATTTTATCCCCATCTGTAGGATCTCTGTGCATGTTCTTGATTGTTTCCTTTGCTGTGGAGATGCTTTTCAGTTTGATGCCATCCCATTTATTGATACTTGATTTTGCTTCTTGTGCTATAGGAGTCTTGTTGAGAAATTCAGTTTCCAAGCTGACATGTTGAAGAGTTGGACCTACTTTATCCTCCACAAATGCAGGGTCTCTAGTCTAGTATGTAGGTCTTTGATCCATATAGAGTTGAGTTTTGTGCAGGATGAAATGTAGGGGTTTAATTTCATTCTATTAGATATGGATTTCCAGGTTTTCCAGCACCATATATTGAAGAGGCTATTTTTCTACAATGTACATTTATGGTGACAGGAAAAACAATTATAGGTAATTGCCTACTATATATGTATAAGTAACACTTCCAGGACACAGGATAGAGCTGAGACCAAATCAGGTAGATAAACAACTGGAAAACAAATTCCTTGCCCACGGGAGTTCACACTCTAGTGCAGGGATGAGCACCCTATGACTGGTCACTTATTTTCTATTTTCACAAAAACTGAGTGGACAGAGCCATGCTCTTGGTTTAAGGAGCATCTAGAGCTTTCATACAGCAAAGACAGGTCCATCAACTATGGTCCACCATTCCTTGGCCTCCCCACCTCACCTCCACCCTTCCCTCATCCCTCAAATCCTCTCCCCCCTTACTTTCTGCATACATAGGTCTACGTTCCTCATACTGTAAACACTTGCCAACAAGACTGTGTCTCACTGCAAGCACTTCCTCCTCCTGTTCTCCCCTGTTAAACACAGCACACTGAATCCTAAACACTGAGTACATGACATGTAAGGCACCTGAAGGATTCCTGTCAGATCTGTTACCTTTACTAGATTCTGAGCCACCCTTTGATCTTGTTTGGTTTATGATCAGAGAAGGTAAATGCCATTCCTGGGGGAGGTCAACTTCCCTAACACAGGGACTCAGAATTTTCACTTTCTCAGAATCCATTAACCTGTCCCTCAGTTCAGGGTGAGGAGTTTCTGTTCTGCCTTTATATCCTCTGGTTATAGCAGAACAATGCAGGGAGACTGCTCTAGTTTACTAATACCCATCATAGAATACAAGATTTCCAAAAACAAAGGGCGTATCTCTGTCAGTAGCTATTGGGTTTCTTCTACATCCTGTGTGGGTGAGGGAAAGGGTTTCTGTCAGAGGGATGAGTTAGCTGTAGATTAATCACCAAGAAACTTATTTAATTGAAAAGCCACAGGAGACAATTATCCTTTGAAGCAGGGAGCATGATGGATTGAGCCATACTAATCTTGTTCTAATGAAAATGGAGTTCGCCTTTCCTTTATTTATAGTTGTACAGGACAAAGGGGGGACCAGGAGGAGCTGCTTCGATCAGGAGCTGGAAGTGGTGGAGTTAAGGAAGCCATTTGCTCTAGTGGGTCATCCCAGCAAGTCCTACAAATTTCTGGTGGTGAGTCACTGCACAGAAGTCACATGCCCCAGGCTATCTGAAACCATCTCTCATGACTGCCAGTTCCTGGAAGTCAGGTTTCTATGTCCCATGATTCAGCCAATCCTGATTTTGCTAGTCATGGATGGCTCCCCACAACTAGCATGTTGCACAGTGCCAGACACCAACTAGGTACCCAAATTTGTTGAATTCCCACTAATATATGAGATCCTTAGTTTAATGCAGGAAAGGATATGTGAGGTAAATGAGTCCTCCCATGGTGTGTTCTTTACATCTAGTCAACCTGCACATATTCAAAGCATGGCACCTTCTACCTCTTTCATCACAAAAATCTGTAGGGACAACCATTTCTTAATTAATGTGTTTCACAAAAGCCTTGTCAGCTTTTCATTAGTAGTCTATCTAGTCATGTAGCAAAAGATCAAAGCCTTCCATCCACCATTCCTGTCCTTATTCTCCTAGTTGGGATTTCTTACCTAAAGCAAGAGAGAAAGGAGAAGTAGGCAAGACAGCAGGTGGTGCTGCATGCACAGAGTTCCAATCTTCACAGCAATGCTGGCCTCAGCCCAGTCAGCCCTCAGGTCCTCACTATTTCTTTCCCACCCATCCTGCAACATTTTCTATGCTATTTTGTCACATCCTTGATCTCTGAAGGGAATTGCCTGGCATTAACAGAGCAGTGTCAAGTCACATAAAATCAAGAAATCAAACATCTAATTCCTTAAAGATCTGCAGCCACACTGAGTTAAAGTACACTTTTATAAACACTGCCCAGTCTTGAGGAGCCAGGAGAAGGTGCTCGCTTTGACTATCAAAAATTATTTCCATTTGTACTGTCATTTCTTCACAAATTTATCATTCTTTGTCTAAAAAGTATAAAAGCAGCATGCCTTAATCATTTCTTTGTACTTTACTCTCTTATGAGAATCTCCATGTACATGTGAAGTTAATAAAACTCATACTTCTGTTAAAAAAAGTATTTTCCCTATTACACAAACAGAACTTATAGGCCATGATATCTGAACAAAGTCAAATTGACATCCTAACAACATCCAGGGAAAGCAGAGGCTCCCAAATATCAGGAAAACATTGCACACCTAAGGACTAGCATCTGTGAATTCACGGACATACCTGGCAGTGATAGGTTACATAGAAACACTCCTCTTCCTCCCATGCTGGGTTCCACTTCAACATCTCACTTTGAATTCTGAATTTGTTGCTGCATGAAAATAATAATTACTAGGTACCTTAAAAATACAGTAGATTTAAGATCATAAAATTTCATTACTTCAAACTTTACATCATGTCAATGAATTTGTACCATCTTATATTTAAACATGTTCTACCTGTCTTTATCAGAGCAAGTAATAAGTAAATTGCTATAGACTGTGAACTGCTATAAATAGAGCATTCTTTTAAAACTGGTCTATTTAAAAAGAAAAGTACTTTCACGACATACTATCCTTTCAACTTGCTGGCTTCTACACATAAAGGACATGAATTGCACAAGCATCTAAAACACAACTGTCTCAGAAAGCACTTTGGAGAAGTGAAATAGAAACACATTCTATGTCACAGTTTGGAAAGATCAGAGTTACAACTAAATACCCATGATCAAAAGGAAATAAACTATACCACTGGGCCTCTTTCCATCAAAATGCAAGGCTTACCCACAAAAAACTAAATGGCACAATCATTGTTCAGTCTCTCAAATATTGATGCACATAGAAAAATCATTGTTAAGAATGGTTTGTCAATTCACTTCCTTTCAAAGCTAAGCATATACTTAAGTTCTAGTTTAGCCAAAAGAAATGAAAATGAAAAAGAAAGAAAAGAAACGAAAGAATTTGTAAATACATCCGTACAAATTCTTGAACACAAATATACATAGCAGTTTATTGGTAATAACCAAAACCTGAAAGTTCATTGTAGATCAACAAAGAGGTCCCTTAAAACATTCATGCACATACTTGATATTTGAAGGTTTCTTTCTCTTGATTGTTTTCTGACCAAATAGAAAACCCCTCTTCTCTTTTACTTCATAGTAGAGGTTGTGAAAACTTAACACAGGTCCATTTTGGTCACTGGAGATTGTCTCAGGAAGGAGGACATCAGAGGTTCTTTGGGCCATGTGGATTAAAACCAAGTCCTTATTGGAAGACATCTGGAGAATTCTGTTTTTCTGTAGAGGGAGATTTGAAACACTAGATAACAACACATGAACACATTTAAACCAAGTTTCTTTTAAATTGTGCTGCAGTGAGTAGGTTTCTTTCTGAAGAATAGCCCACATCCCTGTGGTAAGAACAACCTTAAATCCTACAATGGGAAGCAGATACAAATTAGAACACCTGCACTCCCATTAGATGTCTCCTTCCCAATTAAGGGGTCCTAATAAGTAAACAGTATGGGAATTATTCAAAACCTCTGAAGGATGAATAAGACACCTATGGGTTCATCTTGTCTAGCTGGAAAAAACATTCTATGATATAATTTCAGTTCAGGGACAGCCTACATGGTCATCATGCAGCTCTTGCATTTGTTGAATGTTGGAGTTTATCACATTTTTACTACCAAAAGGAATTCAGCCTAACATTTAGGGCCAGGAGAGATTTCTCTGAATTTATAGTGCCAATGTGTACAACTCTGGCTGTTGTGCACCTGGAGTCAGCTAAGAAAGTAAACTCCAACAGTCATTGTTTTGCACTGACATTACTATTTCCTTCATGAGCAAACATAAAAATGATGAACTAAATCAAACCAATGGTTACACAACTCAAGGCTTCACAGCAAAATTGAATATGAAGTTGATGAGTGAAGTTAAACATATTTTATTAAAGAGGGTTCAAAAGTCTCCTTAAGAAGATGTAGAGTAAGACCATGTGCTGAACTGAGCTTGTTAAATAAGTTTGACATGCTAATGGTAATAATTCTAGTTTTGATTTTAAAATACCAAATTTATTCATGAAGCACTTTCTCTCTGCCTATGATGGACTAGCTGCTCCAAACTGATTGTTATCCTGAGAACAACCATTGGAGCAGACAGAACATGAGAAGGAGTGTTGAAAAATTCTCTGATGAGAGCAACAAAGTCACCAGGACTGGAGGAACCAAAGTCCCAGCAAGAAGGGAGCAGCACTGGGCAATCCCAGCACCCCATGCCTTTTCCTCTCCAGGTATTTGCAAATGCAAACTTTGTACACAAGGGGCAACACTTGGGATCCAGGCATGGAGAAGCTGCTAGAGGCATCTTCCAGAAGCCCCTAACATATCTGAGCAAATATCTCAGTGGTCCTTCAGCCAGGGAGACAAATTTGGACTTGTGGGCCAGCAAAGGTGAGGATTCCTGGAAACCCAAGCTGTTGAGATGCCAGAAACATTATGGCCTGGGAATATGGGAAAACTGAAAAGAGACTATTCTCAGCTCAATAAAAAGGATCCATTAAAAAGAGACCATTCTCTGCTTGATCAAGGTCATCACTTTCATAAAAGATATCATCAGCCAGGCAGGATGGCACATATGTGTAATCCCAACAACTCAGGAAGGTGGAGAGGAGAATCACAAGTTCAAAGCCAGCCTCAGCAATTTAGCAAGGCTCTAAGCAGCATAGCAAGATGCTGTCTAACAAACAAACAAACAAACCAGAAAAACCAAACAGCATGTGGATGTGGCTCACTGGTTAAGGACCCCAGATAGACTCAAAATAAATAAATAAATAAATAAATAAATAAATAAATAAATAAATAAATTTTCCTTCTAAGATTACCAATTATGCCAGAATATAGGAGCAAAAGTTCCAAAAATCAGAACAGAAAAAAAGAACCACAGGTAATTCACACTGGAGTTATCAAACATAGACATTAAAACCACTTTCATATGTTAAGGAAAACATAGATTATCACCAAATGACCAGATTTATAAGGAAAAAGACAAAAATTAAGAATTCAAGTTAGACATGGTGCAAATCTCTATGTGCAGCTCCACAAGAGACTGAAGTAGGACAGGTGTTCAGGCAAGCGTTCTCAAATGAGGCTGGTGAGCCCTCACTGAGGGTGGACATCAGGAGGAGCAGTACTAGTCTAAGCCCTAGTCAAAAGAGCCAGCAAAGAGGCCAGAGGGCCTGAGGTGGGAGGGAGGCAAGAAGACAGGGCTTCAGGTCACAGGAAGGACAGCTCAGACAGAGCCCACTACCAATCACCATAAGGATTTCACTTAGACTAGAAATGAGATTTAGAGGTACCAGAAAGTTCTGAGTGAAGAAATGGCATGATTTAATTGTGTTTAAAGGGTCACTCTGACTTTTTTTAGAGGTAGGGATGGAGGAAGGAGCTCATATAAGAGATGACTGTAACAACACAAGAGCCAGCAAGGGAACACTGTTCTGAACCCCTCCTCTACTGGAGGATCTTGGAAGACTTTATCTCTGTCTGTGCTGCCCCAATGCAGCAACACTGAGGAACTCCAAGAACAGAAACAGCACCAGGTTATCAGACACAACACACCAAGAAGGCACCACCTGCAGCACTCTCTCCTGTCCCACAGGAAAATGGGGGTGCAAGTCGGGATGACACAGAGTTTTGGGAGGAGGAGGACCTCATTCCCACAGCAAGGACACAACCAAACAGAGGATTTGTAAGGTTTCTTTATGGTCTTAACTTGTTCTAAACCATCCCACTGCCCTGCCTCATCCAGCCCATGACCAATCTGAGGGAAAAAAGTGTACACCATATTAATGGTGAACTTTAGGACCCATGGAAATGAAAGAAAAACTCATGTAAATTTAAAAGGGATCATGTTGAAAAGCTCCTGTGAATTCAAATAAGAGGGGTAGGTAACAAGACTTGGGGGAGGGGTGTCTGAGGAAGTCAGTGGGATGACACAGGCAGATGCCCTGGGAAGTCCTCAGCAGTTATCTCCTCTCTCCACCAAGCTGACCACACCCTACTGGCACCCTGTTGAGACCTTCTTTGAGAGGGAAGATTGTGTTGGCCCCCCCTCTTTGAGTCCATTCTCTTTCTTTGTAAAATTCACCTCCTTTGGCTTCAGTGGGAGTTCAGGAGACTTGTTCCTTTCCATAAACTTCTCTTTCACCCTCTGGATGAATTGAAGTAGGTTACCTAATGCCAGCTGAGCCTGAGAACTAAATTCCAGCCAGATCCTGCTCTAAGTAGTAGCAAGGCCTTTGCAGTCAGAAACCCAAGGGACTGAGGAGTTGTCAATAAAGTACAAGAATCTGGTTCAGCAGGGTCTCTCCCCAAGCCAAGACTCCATTGCCTTCTTGTGAAAACAAGCTTATTCATAGAGATCAGGATGGGAGCAAGAAGGGAGAACAGCAATTTTTCTCTGGAGTTATCACTTACTCCTGACTTTTAAACAATTAGTACACTGAAAACTTTGAATATAATTCACCGAATACTTTCTCTCTCTAAATAAATGTGTAGCTCAAAATCAGAAATCCACCCTTCTCAGCCTCCAAGTGAGTGGGGAGAATGAGTACTTAACAGTATGGATTTTGTGGGATCATGATGCATGAAAGACTCTAAATATATATTAATATTAAAATCTATCTATCTATCTATATATATATATAAATAATCACAGAAGTAGGAGATGGGGTATGTGAATAAAATTATAGAAGGCATTATTGAAAAAAAAAGTGTGACACCAAAATTCGGCTGTCAACTTTTGGTTCACATTCTGGGTGAACTTCTCATAGCTTATTTTTTTAGAGAACAGATGAGGTTCTCATAGGTCGTTCTAACCTGTAGATACAGGTAGGGAGGTCATTTGGATTTTTAAATTTCTCTGAGTTTTTCAATCCTAACTTCTCATCCTATAAAATGTAGTTTATTCTTAATATAAACTTTCCTGTTTGATACTGTTTTCACCTGCTACCAAACTCTCATTAACACCTGTGAGCACAACATTTGAGGTGAGATAAACTAATTATCCTCATATGATCATTACTCAAACCAAATAATATACATACGTTGAATTTCTGTGGGTCAATTAAATAGGTATACTAAAATAAATATATATATTAAAATAAATAAATATATATATACTAAAACAAATATATGAAAGTTAAAAACAGACATATTTCCAGAGTATTTAATGAACTGGTAGTTTTCCTAAGAGGTAAGAAAAAACTTGATACTTGTGAAATTCTTAGTACATAGGCCCTGGCTCATGAGAAGACTAGAAACCAATCATAGACCTGCAGGACAGTTTTACTGATGTCTGAATGTTTGTGTCCCTCCAAAGTTTTTATGTTGAAATCTAATTTCCAAGACAAAACCATTAAGAGGTGAGAATTTTAGGAGGTGGTTAGCCCATCAAGATACTGCTTGAGTAAATGGGAATAGTGTCATTGAAAAACATCCCAAGGCAGCTTCTTGTCCTTTGCACCCTGTGAGAACACATAACAGAATTTGAAAAGAATTTGAAATGTCTACAAACAGACCTAATTACACCTAGAGTCTGCTGAATCTTTGACTTGGACTCGCAAGACTCCAGAACAGTTAGCAATAAATTTCCACCATTTATAAATCCTCCAGTTTGACATTCTGTTACAGTAGCACAAATGGACTAAAACAACTTGTTCTCCCCACACACTTTACACCCACATTAATAAATGCATATACAGAATAGTTCCTGACACTTGCTATGTGATTTTGGGCTAGGAAAATTTTTTTTAAACATTCTAACTGGCAAGAAACACATTTTTGACATGACAAAGTAGTTCTCAGAACCAAAAATGGCAGGAATGTTAGAATCATCATGGGGAATTTGAAAAGTCTGCTTTATATACTAAGAATTCTAATGTTAAACCAAATGCATACAAAATCAGACAGATACAACAAGACCAAACTATGGACTGCCCAAATGAAATTTACTGTAAATACAAAGATGCACAGGGTCAGGTGTGGTGGTGTATGCCTATGATCAGAGTGTCTAGGAATGGTGAGGTGAGATAATCACAATTTCAAGACCAGTCTCAGAAATTTAGGGAGAACCTATCCCAAATAAAATATCAAAAAGACTGGAGGTGTAGTTCAGTGATAAAGGTGACCCTGGGTTCAATCCCTAGCACTAAAATACCCAATCATGCTTAGGTATTTAAAAGTAAGTGCATAGAGGAAAATATGCCATGCCTACCCTAAAAATATCAAAGCAGCAATACCTGTTTATTTTAGACAGAGCAGACACCAAAGTAAAGTTATAAGGGACAGAATATTATATAAAGACAAATGGTGAGTTAGTTATTCAAGATGATGTAACAACCCTTAACATACATTCATCTAAAAACAGCTTATCAAATATGTGAGGCAAAAATTAATAGAAGTGCAGGAAGGAAAAGACGAATCTGTAATCATGATGCGAGTCTTTCATACTTCTCTGTTAGACATGGCCAGATCTAGAGGCATGACATCAGCAACAACTGAATTCAACTCACCAACAGGATCAGCCAACTCTGTGCAATTGAATATAAAAAATCGTAGCCATGTGCTGCATAAAGACATTTTGGTCAACAATGGACGGCTTCTGTGATGATCCCATAAAATTTTAACATAGCTGGAAAATCCCTGTTGCCCAATGACATGGCAGCTGTCATGTTCTAGCAAATTCACTACTCCTATATTTGAGGTTATGCTGGTATAAGCAAACTACAGTGCTGCCGGTCATAAAAGTATAGCATGTAAAGTTATGTACAATACATAACACTCAATGAGGATAGGAAATGATGATGTTACTGGTTACTCTTTTTATTATACTATAGCTTTCATTGTTGTAAAGTCTACTCTGACTTAAAAAATAAATCAACAGTAAAACAGAAATAAAGAAAGAAAGAAACAAACCAACAAATAAATAAATACAGGAGGCCCTCCTATCCCTTCATAAATACCAGGTTTATTCGTCAATAAGACCCAGCCATTTAACAGTAGCATATGGGACCTCAGGGTCTTAGTGTTCAAGTATGTTTTATAACACTTAGGGTAAGGAGGGTTACAACTATAATAAGCCATCTCAGGAAGTGCACTTAGAACATGCACTACTGCATCATAGGGATAGCACTGGGGTGCTCTCCTCTGCTGTTCCTCAGCTTCCTCTGCATCCCTGTGTGACACACACACAAGACATATCCCTCAAAAATAATTGCCATAAAAATAGACACATTGACCAATGTACAGAATAGCAGACATAAACACAAACTCACTCAGATACAGTAGCCTGATAATTTTGGAAAAAGGGGCCAAAAGCATACATGGGAGAAAAGGCAGTCCTTTTACAAACAGTGCTAGGAAAACGGTTTACCTATATACAGAGGAATCAAACTAGACCCTTATCTCTCATCTCTCATGAAAATCATCTCAACTTGGATCAAAAATCTAGGAATTAGACTAGAAAGCATGCAACTCCTAGAAGAAAATGTAGGGTCACCACTCCCACAATGCAGACACAAGATAATGACTTTCTCAATAGTAGTCTTAAAGCTCAGGAAAAAATGCCAAAAGTTATCAAAAGAAATGGCATCATTTAAAAGCTTCTGTACAGCAAAGGAAACAAATATGTGAAAACAGAGCTTAGAAAATGGGAGAAAATCTTTGCTACCTATGCTCTGACAGAGGAGTAGTATCCAAAATATATAAAGAACTTCATAAACTTTACACCATAAAAATAAAAATACAAAAATAAAAGAAAAACAAAACAAATAAACCAATCAATACATGGTCAAATTAAATAAACAGAGACTTCCCAAAAGAAGTGATACAAATGTCCAACAA
This sequence comes from Glaucomys volans, assembly GCA_020662805.1. Taxonomy (NCBI): domain Eukaryota; kingdom Metazoa; phylum Chordata; class Mammalia; order Rodentia; family Sciuridae; genus Glaucomys; species Glaucomys volans. The sequence continues at coordinate 11,536 of JAJEJO010010559.1, read as the reverse complement.
ATATGTGAAATACTGTTCAACATCATGAGAAATTAGGGAAATGCCAATTTGAGCTACCTTGAGATTTCATCTGACTCCAGTCAGAATGATAGTCATCAATGATACGAATAATAAATGTTGGAGAGGAAGTATAGAAAAAGGAACACTTTTACACTCTTGGTGGGATTGTAAATTAGTACAACCATATGGGAATCAGTATGGAGATATCTCAAAAGACGAGGAATGTTACCCCACATGTCTAATCTGTACCACTCCTTGGTATTTATCCTAAAGAATGAAGGTCAGCATACTATAGCAAAACATACATACTTATATTTACAGCAGCTCAGTGCACAAGAACCAAACAATGGAATTAGCCTAGGTGTCCATCCACAGAAGGATGGATAAAAAATTTGTGGTATATATGCAAATGGATTTTCATTCAGAATAAAAGAAAAAAAAGAATTTGTCATTTGCAGGAAAATGGATGGAACTTGAAACCATTAATCAAAATAGGCCAAACTCAGAAACTCAAGTGCCACATGTTTTCTCTCATCTGTGGAATGTAGAGAGGTAAATGAAAAAGAAAGGTGTGTGTGTGGGGGTGATCTCATGAAAATAGAAGGGCGATCTGTAGAGGAAAGGGACCAGTGACAGGGAGGAAAGGGAAGAAGGGAAAATAGTAAAGAAAAGAAAATATTGACCAACATATATTGTCATTTTGTATGCATGTATGAATATGTACCAATGAATCCCACTGTGATGTACAAATTTAATGCACTAAAAAAAAGAGAAAAAATGAAAATATTAAAATTCAAAAATAAAAAGGAAATGCCAGGCAAAGCTTCTCTGAAGAGGCAGCTTCTGAGGAAAAGACAGATCATTCCATTTCTATTATGGCCCCCATATATTGGAACAAATATCCCCAATGAACACTTGTTGTTACTACGTGTACGTATTTTTTTTCTGAAAAAGGAGTGAGCATTTACAATTCTAGTATTAGATAATTAGATATATAACATGTATATCATATTGCATATGTACATATATATAATACATTGCCTTGTTATACCATGTGTTTTTAAACTAAAGGATGTACAATCTAGATTTTCGGTTTGTATTTTTGCATTATTTGAATGTTTTCAGTGTTATTTTTAATGTGTTGCAAATAACTGTTTAATTTTTAAAGGAAATATTAAAACTAAAATATTCACAGAAAAATTCTGAAAGACAGCTCAATAATCCTGGAGTAAACTACCAAAACTTGTGAGCAAACTGTCTGTCCTGGGAATAAGAAGAGTACAGCAGCACTGTAGTTTGCTTATACCAGCATAACCTCAAATATTAAAGTTAACAAATATTTCCTCCACCAGCAGAAAGCCATGCTTAATTCGTTTTCATCCATCAATATTAATTCTCCTTATCATCACACATTTGGGGACAGGCAAGAGTTTTATCTTAATCCACCTGTGAGGGACTCCCCACCAGACCTGGAATCAGTTGCACCACCACATTATTTCCTGAAAAACCATTCTGAATGGACAGTTGTTATTTCCTGCTCTCAAATCCAACTGCCAAGGACACAAACTCAAACACATCATTTGAGCATGTGCTCTTTTCTAACGAAATGTGTACCCAGTACCCACCCACCTTTCCTGTCACAAAAATTTGCTCACTTCATAATAGTTCAAGTGACTAAGGACACCAGTCTCAGGAGGCAGGTTCTCAGAGACAACATAAAACTCATGGATGTAAAGCATGGATATGGAGGATGAAAGGAGTCAGCTTTACCTTTCTAACATGCCCTGAAGCCACACCTTCCACTCCACAAGGACACCGAGCATCCTTGCTGCTGTGGAGATTCGGAAGCCCTTTCCCTAGGTCCCCTGGCTCTTCCCTCCCTCTACCTTCCCCACACTCCCTAGTCAGTGGAAGACTGAGTGTCTCCTCTCCCCTCCTGTGCCCTGGGAACATGGTCTGTGAGGACCCAGGGCACCTCTAGTAGCCACTGGAGACCACATCTTGGAACTGGGTGGACCCCAACGTGCCACTGCCGTGGGGCTGGGCACTCACTTTGGGAGGAACCTGGGAGGGAGCCAGTCACCCACCTCCAGGGGTGTGAACTGTGAGCTGGACTCTGAGGAGACACTGTGGAAATGACTTTGCCCTGGGAAGTTCAGGCTGCAGGGTCAGAGTGCCAGCTGTCGCCTCTCCCCAAAGGTCAGGCTCCCAGGTTTAGGGTGTGGTCAGAAGGTAAAAGGGGTGGCACTTCCTGGCAGACTGGATAAGCCCCAGTGCCCTGGGTGTGCATAGTAGGGGACCTCTACCCTCCCTCAGAGTCCAACTCAGGGAGATGTCTGTCCCTGACCAGACAGAGACAAACCCAAAACCCCCACCTCTGGTGCCTTTTCCAAATGGACAGATGCAGTTGACTCTATTATCAGTGGGCACTTTCTGGGCTGCTGGACACCTTATGTGGTTTGGATGGTGTGGCACTGCTGCTATCCTGGCCCCTGAGCACTGGGGACTCTGACACCTAGGCCTTTCTTCTCACACTTCACCCATCCTAAGGGCAATAGGTGATTTCTTGTCTATGAATTTGGGACAAATTAGATGGCTGTGCCCCAAGGCCAAGTAAATCAGGAACTGAATCTAAGGGGGTGGATGGTTTGAATATATGTATTCCTGTTGATGATTTAAACGTCTTCACACTGCTGAAGTCGTTACTTCACTGCCATAGTTTGAGACTGTGGAAACCCTAGAAGACAGTAGGGGTTCAGGAGAAGGGCTGGTTACCAGGCTCTGGGAGTGAGCACTGCCATCCCAGCATTCACCCCCTGCCTCTACCCTCAGAAAGTAGCACCTGCGTGGAGAAACTCTTCCATCTGCAGTTTACAAAAAAAACCCACAGGATCATGTTGACCTGAGAATTATTGTTAATATTTGTACCATTCAGGAAAATCAGGCATGAGGGGTAGATAAGAAAATTAACATTACATAATTTTTAGGATATTGATGATACTGTATTGTAGACTTAAAGAACTTCAAGTATATGTCCATGATGCACCCAATCATTTTAGGAGTTACTGTTTTGGATTCATCTGTCAATTTAAAGACACTGGGAAGACTCCAATAGAAATACATTTTATTTGTGTTTCATTTTAAACTAAAATTAGGATACATTGTTCAAAGCTAGCCCTTAGTGAGTACTGTGGTATCTGCATTCTCTGAAAATAGTTCAAAGGAAGTATCTGTTTATAAAAAAGGAGAAATAAAATGTGATATTGGGACAAAGCATAAATAACCGAAACAGGATATTAGGTTGTATGAAGTATTTTGGAATTTATATAAATAAGACTGCTGGAGATGAAGCTCAGTGACAGAGGGATTGCAGCCTAGATTTATCCATTGCCCACACACAGAAGTAAATAAATCTAAAACATATACCAAAAACTGCTATGTACGAAATAGTTTGATAGAAATAATGAAATATTTATTACAGATGATGATATGAATATCTTCTTTCCTCTTCTATTTTAGTGTAGCATTAAACAGTTGATTTCATGCAAATATACAGCTATTATAATGACAAAAATATTGTTTTTAAAGGTAAAATCCATTGATAAAATGAACATATAAAGAGACACAATGTTTAGAGTCACCCCTTCACCCAAAAAAGGGCCAAAACAAGAGAATCAAAGAAATTTTCCCCTTATTTTTCATCAAATTTATAAAATAGTTGTGTGTGTTTGTGTGTTTGTGTGTGTGTGTGTATGTGTTTTAATGTACCATTTTTCCTTATCTAAATGAGAAGCCATTGTGAGAGCCACAAGCTCCTGCCTGGTGTGGGGAGACACTGGGTGGAAGAACTTCTGCTCACTGTGTTTGCCCTGGGTTACCACCCCATACCCAGCTTTATGCTGTCTTTGATAATTTGGATCTTTACTGTCCCTGGAACAGCTCATGAGTTAATGCAGCAGTATTCAGAGTTGAAAATTTTAGATTACAATACCTACAAACTAATTAGTAGACTAATCCATTTAAAGGATTAATAATTTGAGTGGATAATTGGGTGATAACCATAGGCAGGTTGGATATGGGTAGAAAGAGTAGTTCATTTTTTTATGTGCTATTGGGGACGATATCTTGCCCTGGCCCTCTCCTCCTTTCTTCTTCTTTCTCTTCTTCCTCCTCCACCTCCTTTTCTTTTTCTCTGCTTCCTGGCTTCCAAGAGCTTAGCAACTTTCCTCTACCATGCCCTTCTGCCATGAGATTCTGTCTCATATTGGATCCTAAGCACAGGAGTTAGCTGACTATGAACTGAACATCTAAATCTGTGAGACCAACAGAAACTTTTCCTCCTCTAAGTAGTCTTATTGAGTATCTTGGTCACAGTCACAACAAGCTGACACACATTGGTTCCCAATACTGCTTCCGTATGTGGACATCTCATCTCTTCAACAATTCTTCCTGCATTTCTGAGATATCAGACAAGCATTTCAAGTTAATTCTTTGTCAAAGAAAATCCTTTAAGTTAAATTGCTATATTGATACACATGATACACTGGAGTGATACAGCAATATGAATTGACCAGTTTATTAAAGTACAGTTCAATCCAAATTATATTTATGACAAAATGGAAGAGCCTAAGGTAACCTCTTTATATGATAAAACTTTAAAATATTCCTTTGTAGTCTAAGAATTTTGTGGACCAATTTTTTTTTAGCTAAAAAGATCTTAAAGCAGCCTGATTTTTAAAAAAGACTGGCATTTGCTTCTCCTCATTCTTTTCCTCCTCCTTCCCCTTCTCCTCTTGATTCTTCTCTTCCTTTATTCCTTCTTATTCCTTCTTCTCATTCTCAAAGGAGTTTATGATTTAAATCTTAGATGATTATGTTCCAAAGAGGACTGTGAAATAAGCCTGAAAGTGATCCTGGATAACACTCATCCTTAATATAAGCAGAGTCAGCAGAATTAAAAAAAAAATAGAAAGCTTAAAATTTTACATGCTCACCCTATAGTTGCAGTTGAAGATTGATTTTAAAGGTACTGCTGAGATGTTTTTAAATCAGGTATGCTGATAAATGAAAATATTAAATTAGGCACACAGAAGCCAAAGTGAATTCACCAGAAGAGGCCACAAGATGTAACTGTGTGTCAATTAAGTTAAAAAGTCCAGGAGAAACTCCAGCAAAAGAGCAGAATGGCCCCAGGAACCCCTGCTAGATCTAGTCCTCAGATTTAAGGGGACAGTTTACCTTGACAGTTTTAAGTTCTTCCCAACGATGTCTCCAGGGCCCATTTTGAGGCCAATACTATCCTGATTTCAAAGAATATGTAGATCAGGGAGTACTACCAGAAGAAAAATCATTGTTTTCTTTCTCATGGATTCATAGCTGCAAGTGGCCAATTTTGGAGAATGCCAACAAATGGTCTGCATGTGGAGATGAAATTAATATTTTCCATTGTTTCAGAATTGTGACAAACAGGACAAAATTATATTCTCATTGCTCACGATGCCAGTGCCATAAGATCCAGATTTCAGGACCCATGCAATGAAGGACCAAACCAGATCAGACCAATCAAATACAGGCCTTCCCCAGTCAGAACCAGTCCAAACCAGAGTGAAACCAAAGAGAACATATATAGACAGATAATAGTTAATCATCCTCTGAGCCAGAACTTCACCCCTCAATGAAAGTCAGACCAGAGCTTCCTTTCAGATGTTAAATCCTATCCATTCAAAATCCAGCCCCCTCATAAGAGAAGCCAAACTAGAGAGAAAAAGAAATAGGAATCTGATCATTTGTAGCAAAGTGTCTCCCAGGGTAGGATGTCTTCACACCCAAGTGCAAAAGTGAAACTACTAACTGAAGGTACATATTGCTGAACTAGGGGAATGTCCTAGGATGGTCTCTGGAACTAATGGCCTAGGCACTTGCTTTAGCTTGCTCACAAGTTTTCATAGCAGCAAGAGGCTGACGAACCCTAGAAAATGTTCCTCTGGACTTTCCTCCTGGCTGACTCACCAGCTTGTCACCACATCAGGCCCATTTTTCATACCACATAGTATGACAGTCACTGCAATGACAAGCTTTGTAAAAGAGAAAGAGAGGATTTTTGAGTTGTCTAAGAATGAGGAGACCAGAGCCCTCCTGAGCTAAGGATTATGGGTTTTCAGGGATAAAGAAAAAGGTATGAGTAAAGGTGACTGTAGGTGAAGTAAGCAGAGGTCTGCAAATGTGCAATCCAATTCCGGGACTCTTCTCAGGGTGCATGTTTAGAAACTATTGGTGTTAGCAAATATGAGCATGAATTTCTGGCCAGCTGATATGAAAGTATCACCTATCTGACACTTGCACAGGACTAAGTGAAGTCATTGGCTTCAACAATAATGGGCTTTGAATCCCTAGAAAGCAACCTAGGCTAAAGATGTCCCCATGCCCACACATGTCCCCAGGTTTATCTACAGCCAAGCTAGTGGGAGGCTAATAATATATTGCTCAGATTGATGATTTCCAAAATTTGTGATTTTAAAGTCAATTAAGTGTAATAAAGAAAGGCAATTGAAGCTGGAATAGTTATTTAGCTTTTGAATTCTGTTTAACAGGAATTGGGACTGAATGACAACAGTGAAATAGAGGCTCTGTGCACAACATCCACTCCCTGGGGGCCTCTGAAGGAATTGGGGAAAGTTCCCTATAATGTTTCAAGCAAGGTGAGTGAGTAAATTAATGGAAACAGCTGCAACAACTCACCCTCCTGCTTTCACTATTAGGAGAAAGAGGTAAAGTCTGGTTTAAGCCTTCTTGGGGCTCAGAGAAAATATTGAGTATGAGTTAGGCCAGAACATGTGTCCATGCAAGGTAACAAGCCATAGTGAAGTATCTTAGGAAGCAGAATCTAAGGGTGAAAGGAACATCAGTAGAGTAGGGCAAGCAGACAAGGAGGAGGGCCAAGGGGGAGAGAAAGCAGGCAGTGGAAGGGGAAGCAGGGTGAAATCAAATTCCATGCATGTATGATTTTGTCCATATGAACCCAACTAATATATGTTAACATAATGTTCTAATACAAAAAAAGAGGAAAGTAAAGAAAGATGACAGATATAAAAATTATGTTTATTTGTTCAGATCTATTATACAGACTAGATTGCTTTGCTAGTATTAATATTTTGTATTTTTCTGGTCTAAGGACAGATTTATCCAAAACCCTCTGTTATTTAACATTGGCTGAAATGAGGTCTTCTGACAGTGAATCAAAGTGTCACTTCTCCTGTTAATTGGGACCACTGATATCAAAGAACAGAACAAGGCTCTCATAGCATGGGACAAATATGCTTGGCAAATAATCCACAGTGTCTTCAGAGGACATAGTTCAGAGACTGGGGGAGATTATATGGAGAAACCTGTCCAACCCCACCAAAATAAACAGCTGTGAAGTCATGGAAGGAGTGATTACAAAAACTAACAGTAAAGTCCTTCCCCTAGCTGGAACTATTAAATATTTCAGAACTTACCTCCCTTAGGAATCAGTACCTCACTCCTTCTGTTCAAGTTCTGCACACTGATCCAATGATGGAGAGCCAACCAGAGGATATGAAGCACAGATTTGCTCAGAAGGTTGGACTCAACAGGAGAATTTGAAACTGACTCCCTCTAAATTTAAGGGAATGCATCTAAAATGAAAGGAATTAAACCTCCAAACTGTTAGAACTTCTGAACATCCTCATTGTGGGAAGAGAAACCACCCCTGCCCTGCCAGGGCACCACTGACATGTTCTCTAACCCAAAGAAGCAGGGTGAAACCCTCAGATGTATTTTTCCTTCCTTTTGCCCCACTTCATCACCTTGTTCTCTTAAAAAGCTTTCTTGATCCTTGAGTTTTCTGAATATGGAAATTCAAAATAAAAAGGATTATTTTATCTTTCTTCAAAGCTGGCTTTGAATAAAACCTATTTTCCTGCACATTTGACTCTGAGAAACTGTGGAGCATTATGAGCAGTAGATTTTGGATTCTGATCCCTCCCAGGCAATATTTCTGCTGAGAACTGAAGGTGGAATATCCCTTATCAAAAATACTTGGAACAAGTGTCTTGGTTTTGGAATTTTTTTGGGTGTTGTGATATGTAAATACATATAAATTTCTTTGGGATGGACCCAAGATATTTGCACATTATTCACATAACCTGAAGGTACTTTTATGTAATACTTTTAAGCAATTTTGTGCACAAAACAGCTTCATGGTCCAGTGGTTGTGTCATATTGAACAATCAAATATTTTCAAATTTTAAAGCAATTTCAGATTGAAGATTTGGATATAAGTGATATTCAACCTGCATGAACTTTGGTGAACATGTAGTAAGTCAGATATTTAATTCAAAAGCTTATGCCTAGGTAATTTTTGTCTACATTCTCCATCAAAGATTTCCAGTTGCAATTTGATTTTGCTAATTCTCCTCATACTGGTGGTATTCTCTATGTTGAAGCTCTATTATTGAATTCATATGATTCATGATAATTTAGTCAGTGGCTATGGGACCATTTAGCTAGTTACTAGTTATCCAATACACCAACACCCATAATCATGAAACCTGGAGGAAGATATTCAGGATGGAGCAAAAGTGAAGATCTGGTTCATATCATCTGACTCCAAATTCAGGAGCCATTTAACTGCTACCTTCATAGACTCATTGTGTCGCTTATTCTTTGCACACTGTAGAACTCTCAGTCAAGGACATCTGGGACAGCCCAAAGCAGGACCAGGGAAAGGACTGGGTTCATGGTTTATGAAGCCTATTAAAATAGTCATCCTTCAAAGTCAGAAGGCCTTGTTTCCCTGAGTGTCCAGCAGGTGGCCATGCACAGCACATGTGATCCTTTTCTTCCCCTGTGTTGAAGCAATGAAAGTAAACAGAACCTGAGATCTTCAGGATAAAAATTAGGTATTGGATCTTAAGCACAATCAGAAAAATAAGGGGAATATATCTTTAACTGATGGCTGGAATACTTGTACTTAATTATTATTTTAACTACACCATATTTAGGAATCAAAATGGTAGAATAAATTTATCAACATTTCTTCATAAGAACAACAAAGTACTGGTAAAATATCTCCAGAGTGTTCTGTATTAATTCATTCAAAGTACTTTATACTTTTATGTTAATTGAAAGTAATCAACTTAATCACAGCCATTTAGTTGGCTTTTACAGCCTTCACTTCTTAGTCTTTCATGTCAGCTTTTTTCCCTCAATGAGCTTTGAATCTACAGATTGTTTCTGAAGAGTGCATCACACCTGTGTCAATCCCTCTGTCAGAGCTGGGCAGGAAGCATGCTCCTCATTGCTACTGTCCATCATGGCAAGTATGATAGAAAGAACAGGAGATCTGAAAAGAATAGGAATTCTCACATGCCTCAGTTACTCCCTTACTGGTCATTTCTGGAGCTTGTGTGGGTGCTGGAAGCTCAGGTTCTGGGTGTGACCTCCCCTCCTGTGGCAGAGGAGAAAGTGATGCCTAAAAGCTAACAGAGACTTTGAAATGTCTGAAATTCTGAAGCTAGACCTTCTATTTCTAGATTGATAGGAAGGTGCTACCATTAACTGAATCATTTAACTTTCTCAGTGTGACACTTATGAAATTGGTATTTGGCAAAAAATATCCTCACCTCAGTTTCAGGAAAGCACTAAAGGTCAGTGGCATCAGTGTGAGGGTAAAATATGCATGTTACTATTTCCACCAATATGCCTTTACTGAGAACCTATGAATCATCAGACTGTTGGCAGGAAAGAAAAATAAGCCCAGAGTAAAATTTCAGAACTGATCAGAAGTTATGTACTGTTTTAATAATGAGAGGCTTTGTACCTGTATTTATATATTTTAAAATATATACCCTGCTTCTAAACTAGATGATGTGAGTTTGCAGTACATGATTTTTATCTCTTTATTTTTCCTTCTATCTTGCAAAATGGTTTTACATCCAGAAGAAATCTTACTAACACTCCTGTTTGTAAAGTTTTTATTTAAAGAAAATGTACAATATTTTGAGCAGGAAAAGTACCAGAAGATGGAATGGAGGTCTGAAAAGAAAGGAATCCTTTGCAACAGAGGATCTGAGAAGTCTGGTTCTTCTTTTAGCACAAGATTCTACAAATAGCCATTCTGCAGCTTCCCTGGCAGAGAGAGACCATCTTAGGCTGCCTGAGCCCTTGGAGCTGAACTCAGGTCTTCCAGTGGGGCCACGGCGCTGTGGCTCGAGGTGAGATCTGGTCTGGAGCGGAGACAGCGCCAGCTCTCACAGGGAATTTGGGCCCTTCGGTGTCATTTTGCAGCTTCCCTGGCGGAGACCATCTTCGGCTGCCTGAGTCCTTGGAGCTGAGCTCAGGTCTTCCAGCAGGGGCCGCAGTGCTGTGACTCCTGGTGAGATCTGGCTGGGAGCAGAGCCAGTTGCCAGCTCCAGGGGGGAGTTTGGGCCCTTCAGCGCCATTTTGCAGCTTCCCTGGTGGAGAGAGACCATCTTCGGCTGCCTGAGTCCTCAGAGCTGAGCTCAGGTCTTCCAGCAGGGCTGCGGTGCTGCGACAACTGGTTGCCTTTGCCCAGAGCATTGATCAATCCCAACCTGGAGGTAGTGGGACAGCAGCTATCTTGAGAAACTGCTTGATCAAGCATCTCTCAAACATTGGGTGAGTTACTGGAAATCTGCAGGGACACTTTAAGTCTTTACAGGGAAATTGCAATCCCTCTGATTTGCACTACTAGAGGGGAAGATACATGAGAAGCATGAGAAAACACGGGAAGAAAGTGTCCCAAACAAACCTAGATGATACATCAAGAGAACCCAAAGACAGCATGGTAGAAGGAATGACAGAAAGGGAATTCAGAATGTTCATAATTAAAATGATCCGAGAAGAGAATGAGGTGACAAGAGAGCAGATTCAGGCTATGAGTAATCAGCTAATAGAGCAATTGAAGGAAGGAAAAAAATCATTTCAATAAAGAGATAGAAGTTCTGAGAAAAAAACAAACAGAAATCCTTGAAGGAAACAAGGAAATGAAGGAAAAAATCAACCAAGTTAAAAACTCAATAGAAAGCATAATTAACAGAATAGATCACTTGGAAGACAGAACCTCAGACAATGAAGACAAAATATTGAATCTTGAAAACAAAGTCGAACAAACAGAGAAGATGGTTAGGAATCATGAACAAACGCTCCAGGAAATATGGGACATCATGAAAAGACCAAATTTAAGAGTTTTTGGGATTGAGGAAGGCACAGAGATACAAATCAAGGGTATGAATAATCTGTTCAATGAAATAATATCAGAAAATTTCCCTAATATGATGAATGAGATGGAAAATCAATTACAAGAGGCTTACAGGACACCAGACACACAGAATTACAACAGATCCACACCAAGGCACATTAGAATGAAAATACCTAACATACAAAACAAAGATAGAATTTTAAAGGCTGCAAGAGAAAAGCAGCAGATTACCTACAGGGGGAAACCAATACAGATATCAGCAGATTTCTCAGCCCACACCCTAAAAGCAAGAAG